>WWET01004569.1:12304-37540 GCA_011038615.1 Limnodynastes dumerilii | reverse complement strand
TATATATATATATATGTATGTATATATATACATATATATATACATACACATATATATATATATACAGTCATACACACACACATATATATATATATAGCGCAGATGACTGCTGTATGTGCTCCGGTGCACAGCCGTGTCCCACCGAACACTTTCACAAAACAAACTGAAGGCGGCACTCAGAGACTTAATAATAATAAACAAACAGCTCCTTGCTATATATGTGTGTGTGTGTGTGTGTGTGTGCGTGTGTGTGTGCACATGTGTGTGTGTATATATTTATAACGATTCGTTGGGAGGGGGGTCTTCAAACCGGTCTCTTGCTTAGGGCCACATGAAGTCTTAATCCGGCTCTGATTGTCTCCCTCCCAGT
This sequence comes from Limnodynastes dumerilii, assembly GCA_011038615.1. Taxonomy (NCBI): domain Eukaryota; kingdom Metazoa; phylum Chordata; class Amphibia; order Anura; family Limnodynastidae; genus Limnodynastes; species Limnodynastes dumerilii. The sequence continues at coordinate 37,170 of WWET01004569.1, read as the reverse complement.
ATTTTTGTCAGCTGTCTCCCAGAGTCGAGTCGGGCTGCAGAGCTGGCTGGGCAATGCACAGCTGTCCTGGCGTCATAAATATGCAGAGCGCACGCCGCGGAGGAGAGAGTAGGAAGCAAGAAGACTGCAAAGGTAAGAGCTTATGGAATGGGGAATTTTAACTACCCTACCATGGAGGGGGCACATGTAAAGAGGCAGCATCAAGACTGAACGGACACAAAGAGGGGCAATAATGATAGGTGGACCATGTACACATAATGAGCGCCAAGGCTGGGTGGACACAAAGAGGGCAAAAATACTAATTAGAAACACTAGGAAGGGGCATTAGGGCTGGTTGGATACACAAAAAAAGGAGGTGATGTAAGGCTATCTGGACACAAAGAGGACAATAAATAAGACTGGTTGGACACACAGAAGGAAGGGTCAATAAGGCTGGTTGGATACACAGAAGGAGGGGGTAGAAAGCTGACTGGACACAGAAAGAGGGGTAATAAGGCTCACTGAAAAAAGGGGGGGTGGCAAAAAGGCTGGTTGCACACAGAAGGAAGGGCAATACGGTTGGCTGGACACAGAAGAAAGAGCATTAAGGCTGAATGGTCACCCAGAAAGAAGGGGCAATAAGGCTAACTAGACACACAAACAAGGAAGGGGCAATAAGTCTGACTGGACACACACAAGGAAGGGGCAATAAGGCTTATTGAATACACAAAAGTAAGAGGCAGAAAGGCTGACTAGTCCAACACACACAAGGAAGGGGCAGAAAGGCCGACTGTGGAGACACACACAAGGAGAGGAGAGTTTGGATGGCTCTAGAGATACACACATAATGGGGGAGATTGGATGGCTTTAGAGACGCACCAGAGGGTAGGAAAGGATGACAGTAGAGTCACACACAAAGGGGAGATTGAATGGCTGTAGAGTACTGACAGTAAGCACATTATTATATATATTATATATACAGTAACAAGATATACCATAGCATGTCTATGAGTAAATAGATTGAAATTTTATTTTTGTTGTAGGTGGGGGGCCCAAGCTGATCTTTTGCACCTGGGCCCATGAACCTTTAGCTACGCCCCTGGAGGCAGGGTACCGTGGAACTACATTATCAGTGGGTCGATGAGCAGGGAAGAATTTCCCTGCACATTGGCCTGCTATTGTACAGCTCTAAGCAATAAGTATCAGTGGTAGTATACCGCAGATACCTGCTGCTCTAGAGCCATGGTAAGGATCTGTGGACCCTATCAGCTTCAGGGCCCGGGACAGCTGTCCTCCCTTGATTGCAGCCTTGATAGGGACTCTCACTGTCAGCGTTAAGACCATCATCGTAGTAAGTCCTTGATAATGGTTGGTGGCTTATCATATATTATATATAAAATATATATATTTCCTTCCTTTGTTTCTGTTAAAGCAGGTTATTCCTGCCTCACATTCCCATACCTCCCAATATTTGAAAATTTGAAAAAGGGACAAAATTTTGCGGCCTGGTAGAGGGGGTGTGTCTTGTAGAACGCATAGCGCATTTTCGCTAGCGTAATTTATTGGCACTCTCCTAGGCACTCCCCTCACCCGTATGTACATTGGCCGTTTTACGCTGCCCAAACCCTACCTTAACTTTTCATAGCGTAAGTACTGACATATGTAATGGATTTACATACATGATGGCCTAACCTGGCCCATACTGTCCAATTTAAATGCCTCCCCACCTACAAAGTGTAATTAGGGGGGTCGTATTGATGCCCCTGCCCCTTCGTTCGTAGTTACGCTGATGGTACGTACGTTAGGAGTTACGTGGCATAACATCTGCCGCGTGCATGCACAGTAAATACAAATAGCTGATTTGATGTCATCAGCTAGCGTAAATACGCTAGCGTACTTAGCTCAGAATCTGGCCCATTATTATGTCCAGCCTCCATGTCTGCCCCTTGTAATGTCCAGCCTCCATGTCTGCTCCTTGTAATATCCAGCCTCCAGGTCTGCCCCTTGTAATGTCCAGCCTCCATGTCTGCCCTGTCTCCATGTCTGCCCCTTGTAATGTCCAGCCTCCATGTCTGCCTCTTGTAATGTCCAGCCACCATGTCTGCCACTTTTAATGTCCAGCCACCATGTCTGCCACTTTTAATGTCCAGCTTCCATGTCTGCCCCTTGTAATCACCAGCCTCCATGTCTACCCCTTATAATGTCCAGCCTCCATGTCTGTTCATTTTAATATCCAGCCTCCAGGTCTTCCCCTTGTAATGTCCAGCCTCCATGTCTGCCCCTTTTAATACCCAGCCTCCATGTCTTCCCCTTGTATTGTCAAGCCACCATGTCTGCCCCTTGTAATGTCCAGCTTCCATGACTTCCCCTTGTATTGTCAAGCCACCATGTCTGCCCCTTGTAATGTCCAGCTTCCATGACTGACCCTTGTAATATCCAGCCACCATGTCTGCCCCTTGTAATGTCCAGCCTCCATGTCTGCCCCTTTTAATGTCCAGCCTCCATGTCTACCCCTTATAATGTCCAGCATCCATGTCTGCCCCTTTTAATGTCCAGCTTCCAGGTCTGCCCCTTGTAATGTCCAGCCTCCATTGCCTGCCCCTTCTAATGTCCAGCCTCCATGTCTGCCCATTATGTCCAGCCTCCATGTCTTCTCTCACCTTCTCCCTTCCTCTGTGGTGCTCCCTCTCTCTGACTGGTCTGCGGTCATGTGCTGAAGTACTGGTGATACAGGTCACTTACGGGAACCCTGTACAACCAAATCTGTTTCTAGTATGCCAGTAGCCACATAGGTTAGGTCACAGCCATTCACAGTAACAGGTTTGGTCCTACAGGGCTCCCGTAGGTGCTCTGTATTACTTGTACTGTGCTATGAAAAGCCCTGCCGCATATACAGCGGCGAGGGCTTTAAAAAGAAAAAAAAACAACAACAACCCGGGTTGTTTTTCATCCTGGGTCCTTCACAAAGACACCTGACTGGACAGATGTCTTTACTATCACTATGGCAAAAGTAAACAAATCTGTAGCCAAGAGCTGCATGCAGGGAAAGGAGACAGGCTGCATTTACTTGTACTTAAAGGTGAATTTAGTACATTTATGTCTCCTTTTTGGTCTGTAAGGGTTGAAATGAAGTTATACGTAAAATAACTAGTACTCCATTTTGTATATCTGTATCCATTTTGTCTTTTGAATTAGTACAGCAAGAAATTCAGTTATTTTGTGCATTTAGAACAAATAGAAGGTTATGTAAACAAAACAGTTACTAGAAATCATGTTATTATGACTGAACTTGTTTAGGGTAACATTGCAGAACGGCGCCTCAAACTGGCCTCGGCCTATGAAGATAATGATTACTGACGCGCTTGCAGATAAGAATATTTTATTGTTTTCTTTCGCTAATTAAATTACTATTTGTTTTCTTTTGGTAATTAAACTCCTTAAACTGGTGTATGTGACAAGCACATTATAAAAATCTGTATGTTAAGCTAATAAACCAGAATTCATTTGGTAGACAGAACTAAACGTGTGTCTGAATCTGACTTCTCCGGCCAGCCGTCTTATAGTAAGGTATCCTTACAGAATGAAGAGCCTTGTAAGACCCTCTCCGTGGAAGGTCTGGGTGGGGGAACACCTCCAACAGACTGCCTACACATCCGATATTTTAGCTATGCAAAAAGGGGTGTGCATAATTATGCTAAAGCACAGAATGGGCGTTTTGCGCACGAAAAGTGTGTGCCCGCATAGGATTATGCGCGCGCAGATGGTTACTTTTTCTGTACCATGGTTTGACATGGTATAAATGTCAATGAGCTTCTATTTGGAGAGTCAAACGATCAACAACAGGTGTTTAATTACATTGTAAACACCTGTGCTGCTTACACTTATATTAAGCTTTAGGTTTAGCAGTGATATGTGCTTCCAAGTTGGACTTCAAACCTAAACTAGCTACATCTGATTTTTGCTCTGGTGAATTTTTTTTTTTAAATGGACTTTATTGATATTTTGAAATGTTTGTCACTGTTTAGTGTTATATATATTTATACAGGACAATGCAAACCTTTTTTTTTTTCTAACATTCATACAATCATCTTCTTGCATACACATTTGACTTGACTTCACATTTTATTATTTACTTTAAGCAGTGTTGGCCTGCTATCAGATATGCGGTGTAGACAAGTGTAGACCTGAGTGTAGACCCAAGTGTAGACCCGGTGTCCAAGTGTAGACCTGAGCAATAACATTGTTGAACTGCAAGGGGGGTCAAGTTTCCATTGTGAAAGTTAAAATATATTTCCATTGTGAAATTTATACGGACAATTATAAACCATAAATTAAACATAAAGCTATGCATTTTTTGGAGTGTATTGTGCCAAATTAATGTATTTTTCATGCATGACAAAGTTTGTGGAAAATTAGCGGCCCTTGCTTTTCAAAATGGTATAGGCGAACTGTACACTTGCACCTTATTTTCACTTACTACCCAAATCGGAATCCTTGTCTTTATGTATTTTTTTTCCCTTCAATCTAGATTTTGACTATTAAATTTGCATGTCAAAAATACAAAGAACATAATAACCATGGAGGATGGCCTTGTAAGTCCAGTGTATATTTCTAAAGTTGCTGTGTGTGTCTGGTGTGTGTTGTTTAAGTGTGTGTGGTTGTGTGTGTTTGTGTGGTCTGTGTGTGTTTATGTTGTGTGTCAAATGTTTTTTATTTAAATTTTTGGATTTTCTTTTACATGTGTTTAATGGCACAATATTTATTGTCTGTTGTTTGTGGGTACCACACGTTTTTCTAATGTTTCCAAATTTAAATATTTAATTTCAGGCTGTTCTATTGTTGCCTGAGCAGGACGCTGAAGGCGAGCCAATTGTCCATGTTAGGCGGAGATGAAGGACCAGGCAAAGGATATTCCTGCCCCGTGTACATCTGTTTCGGATGTGTGACACTGAGGTGCGCAGATGTTATCGTCTCCCACCTCATATTATCCTGGAAACTTTGGGAATTGTGCAAAGTGACCTGGAATCACAGATAAACATCCACACAGCAATCCCACCGCTAACTAAACTGTTAGCGGTGTTGCAATGTTTTATCTTTCCAGACGCACATGGGGACCACTGCAGGAATGTCTCAGCCATCCTTTTGCCATGTGTTGAAGGTTGTCAGCAAGGCTCCACATGTTTGTCCACATGCCAATGGATGAGGAAGCCCTAGTGCATTGAAAGGAAGCGTTTTACACCATTGCAGGATTTCCGCACAGTATTGGGGTTGTGGATGGCACTCATATTCCCATAGTCGCTCACGGTAACAACACACATGTTTTTTACAACAGAAGGCGATACCAATCTATAAATGTGATGTTGATTTGTGATGCCTCCCTCCTTTCCCCTTTGTGTTGATGCAAACTATCCTGGGTGCAGCCATGATTCTTTTGTCATCCGCAACAGCACAATTTGGCAAAGATTAACAAATAGACAAGCACGGGGTTGTAATGATGCATAGCTAATAGTGCTGCTAAAGTGTGTGTGTAAATCATGTTGCCTTTGCCCAACTCAAAATACATATATGTGTAAAATCTTTAACTGTGTTCCATTACAAAACTTACACAATGGCAAACCAGGCTTATTTTAAAATTATGCCAAGTCTTTCAGTTTTCAAAAAGCATACTGTTTAATATTTGTATTGTTTTGTTATTGAAATGGGATTTGTATGTTTACATCTTCATTAAGTGTGTCAAAGAAGAGCAGTGTTTTTTATTTTAGTGTATTAAATGTTAGATTGTTTATGACATTATATTTATTTATAAATTTATGTTTATATTTTTTACATAGGAGACCGTGCATACCCTCTTTGGCCTCTCCTCCTCACTCCCATAGCACAACCTCTTACGGAGGCACATATGGCATACAACTTGGCGCATGCCACCATTAGATCGGTTGTTGAAAGAGCGATTGGCGTTTGGGAGGGGAGATGGAGGTGCCTTGACCGGTCTGGTGGTGCCCTTATGTATGAGCCGAAAGTTGTATGCTGGATTATCATGCTCTGTGCCATCTTCCATAATATTGCAATCCAGAGAGGTGTGCCTTGGGAGGAAGAGTTAAGAGAGATAACACCACAACCGACTGAAAAGCAGGGTTCTTTGCCTGATGTGGAAGATGTTAGTTTCCGCCAACATGTGATTGATAATTTTTTCACAAGTAAGTAAAATGTTTTTTTGCCTTTTAAATGGTTACATGCGAACAGAAACATGTTACTACCATGATGAAAGGTTAGTTAAATTGTAAAAGCAAAGTTAGTATCACACAATTAATTGTAGTTTGCAACCTAATTGCAACAATAAGGTTACACAAATCTAAGGACCATACAATTTGTGCACTCCAAATTTTTTTATTTATGTTCATAAATGAAACGTGGTTGATTCACCAGACTTTTGTCAAGATTAAAATTTACAGAAATCAACACTTACATAACACACTCCACAAAATTGGAGGCTGTGGTTTATTGATTTGGTGGGTATGGTTGGTTTTTGTGCGGGAAAGGCAATTGCTGTGAATAATTGATATGTTGTGGGTCCAAATGAGGATGTGGCTGATGGATATAAGGTTGCTGGGTTTGGTACGTAATGGGGATTTGGGACATATAGGGTTGTGAAAGATAATGTGGGCGCTGTTGCAAAATATATTGCTGCTGGGATGTTGTGGCGTAATTGGTGCTATGGTAAAGTTACAGATATAATTGTTGCATGTGGTACTGTTAGGTTTGTGTATATTGTTGTGATTGTGCTGGATGTAAATAAGGGTGATAACTTTGGGGCATTTGTGCTTGGTTTGGTTGTTGTTGTGTCGATGCTTGTATGTAAGATGATGTTGTGACTGCAGGGGGAATGTGTTGTGCCTGACTGTGTTATGGTGTAGCAAAATATTGTGACTTAGATTGTGAATGTTGTACTGCGGGTTGCTGAGGTGTGGTTGGTTGGTGGTGTTGCTGTGAATGTATATCTATATGTGGGCGTTGGTCCGGTCTGGGTGCAGGGTCAAGTGTCTAGGCAGGTGTATGGCTGCTAGTGGCACATCTAGGTCCAGGGGCATGTGCACTTTTGGGGGCATGTGCACGTCTGGGTGCAGGGGCACCTGAAATTTTGGGTGCTGGGTCATGTGCACGTCTGGGTGCAGGGGCAAGGGGAATTCTGGGTGAAGACTCCGGCCCAGATATGAAGACCCTGTGCATGCGCAGTGGTTTTTCATATTTGGGCTGAAAAATTTCAAAGTGCGGCTGTGAAGTCTCTGCGCATGCGCGGAAATCATTCGATATGAAGTGCCTGCGCTGCGGGCAGAGCACTTCGAGGGACTTCGAGGGACCTCAGCGGAGGGGTGAGTATTGGTAAATATTTAAGGGGAAGCTGCCAGGCTCGCCGCGAACACAGGCTTCCCTTCGGGGGAAATTTTTTTTTTGTAAATATAGCCCTATGTATTTGTGTTATTTCGGGTTGGATGTCCCGTATTGAGTCCCATCTCCATAACCCCTGTACGTGTGCTAACATTTTATGCCCTAAATTGTTGAAATTGTAAATGAAGGCAGCGGCCGCGGACTGAAATCAATCTGTTTTATCTGACGGCCGTTTCCTCGCTAAATGTCATGCATGTTATTCCTAATCTCGGGATTTTCCACCCCCAGCGCGCCGTAATGGAGCAGTAATAATATTGAGATCTGATGTGACATATAAATGATGAATCACGGCGCTGAGTGCTTTTCACAATAATTTGCTGCCCGTTTCTCTATTACTGCTTATTTAAGGCGCTCGGAGCTCAGCGGAGCCGACGTCCTCTCCCTCCGGTTATCTTTAATGTGGATCTTTTAAAAATTTCACTTGGTTTGTTCTAGAGGGAAAATAATGTATCATTCAAGTTATAATAATAATGGACGGGATCCAGAGTACGCACATCGCTCGTCACTCTGCAGCGGAGGATAATTAACGCCAAGTGCGATTCTGGATCCTGTACGTGGGGGGGGGGGGGCGCTCTCTGTGCCCCGTATGCTGACGTAACTTTGCCGCACACAGGCCTGTATGTAAGGGACTCGTTCATAACTGAGGATCGTACGCAAGGACTTAGCCACGCCCTCTCTGTACGATTGAAATACTTCTCCCGCCCTCCATACATACACAATGTACGCACAGCTGGTCATATCCCACCGTCGGAATCAGCTACTTTGTGTAATTCAGAATGTATTTATTTAGTAACAGGTGTTTATATAGCACCATCACATTACGTAGCACTTTACAGAGAATATTTCACATTCGCATCAGTCCCATTGGAGCTACATTCTAAGGTCCCTAATACACACACACACACACACACACACACACACACACTCATTTTTTCAGCATCCAGCATGAAAACTGGAGCACCCGGAGGAAACCCTCACAGACACGGGGAGAACATACAAACTCCACACAGATAAGGCCTAGTCCGGGAATCGAACTCATGACCTCAGCGCTGTGAGACACATCGTAGGGCATTCTGATGCACGCTTATACATGCACAAAACGCATTCTAAATACATACGTGGCATCTGTTGCACAGTGCCTGATGACCAAATCGCAGTGCAGGCACCGGCCTATTCGCCCCCACGCCGTTTAGGGGCCCCCGCGATGATGGATCAAAATAATATTTGATCTTGAAAGAAAATGATAATGAAGTTTTTTAAAATTGTTTCCAAATGACAGAAAAATAAATCAACTTAAAGAAATGAAAACTTTACATAAAAACTAAAGAGAAAATCCTGAATTAATGTAATGAACACAACGGACATTGGTGTCACATGACAGATTGTCTCTTAGAGGCTCATCCTCTATCAGCTGTGCATCTGCGACCTACGTGGGTATAATGTGTCATCTCCGTCTAGCGGCCAATGGGCACACTACTTAGCTCAATGTCTTCCTGCTAGGACGCACACAAGGTGGGCCCTGACATCTTGACTGCGTAGGGGCCCCCACAGAGTTTAATCCAGCACTGCTTGTACGTAATTCTATCTGGTCCAAAATTATTATTGTCATTTGTTACTAGTAATCCTAATTTTAGTTTACCTAGATATCTATATGCAGGAAATTTAATATTATACAGTATATCAATGCCAAACATTATGTTATAATAATCACAAATGCAACTATAATAATAATGCACAGAATATTCAATATTTCAGGCAGCTCCCCTGATTAGGAATTCAGTTTAAAAAAATTCATCATGGCTCAGCTCCTCACATCTCTGTTTTGTGATTCATAGCTTTAAACAATATTAGTAATCAACACGCAGTGATCAGCAGGGGTGGGGCTTGTTGACATGTTAATCAGAAGCACTCCCACCAGGAGCCTGTCAGGCAGGCCAGAAAGGATCAGTGGGGGTGGGGCTTGATAACATTTTAATCAGCATCAAGCCTATCAACTGGGCCAGCAATGAGCTGTAGTGGGGTGGCCCCTTCAGAGGCAGTATGTTAGCAAGTATGATATGAGAGTAACTATTAGGTACATAAATTAGGCATTTTGGTGTTTTAAAGCTGTCAAAATAAAACAATATTAACCCCCCCTTTCAACCTCAGAATGTTCTGGTGCCCCTGGCCTGTAGAAATATAGCTTTTATCCTTCACGAAAGAAAGAAAGATAAAATATGGATCTGGATGTCCGGCCGGCCTGTCTGCTTGCTGAGTTGTGCGTTAATAATACTGCGAAGACATAGCTGTCCAGTACAAGGTCAGAGACACGCAGGTATATTAGCATTGTCCTTGTCACACAGAGCCAGTGGACCCACGGGCAGGAATTTTTTGGAACTCATAATTTAGATGCCATTTATGAATTTTCCATTAGCTGCCAGAGATGATTTCTATATTCAGAGTCTGTCCGCCATCCATCCTACGGGAGAGCCGGCTTTGTAAGCTGCTAATGCATCAGTGAGACAAGAAGAGGCAGTGATGTATCTCGTCCTTAGCGTAAATCACCTTAAAATACCGAAATAAAGGTGCAGTGCTCATTCTCTCAGTGCGGAGAGATCCCTGACGGAACACCTTACAATCATAATGAACTCATTCAGATTTTTATTGATTTATCTTTGAGGCAGAAAAGCCCAAAACATTTTGTACAATACATCTGTTAATTGTGCTTTTATTTGTTTAAACCTGAATGGTTTTGCTAGACTGACGTCAATTCATGATAAGCCCGGGTTACCATGGTAACCACAGGCACATGGCATCTGCGTTAGTGAGCAGAGAGGTTTTTTGATGCCCGTCTGAGTTCTGTGATCCTGTGTCTGTGCAACTGTTCTTGTGTTTGGCGACCTTTGACAGGTGCTGTAGCACATGATTTAGGGAGCAGAGAGGCTAGGAGACACCCCTCTGAGCTCTGTCATCACATGACATGCTGTGAGCTGATTGGCGCCTGTATCATTGTTCCAAGCAATTTGGAGATAGAAAACTGCTATTCAGAACAGGATCCGATTTCTCTGTTGCCAATAGCTACAGGCAGCAGAGGTTGCAACGGGTACATTAGGGTTAGGCATAAGGTTGGGGACAGGGCTTAAGGGGAAGGTTAGGGTTAGGCTGCTGGGCATGGAGAGTTAAGCTGCCGGCCATGGAGAGTTAGGCTGCAGTACACGGATGGTTAGTGTTAGGCTGCGGGGCATGGAGGGTTAGGGTTAGGCTGTATGGCATGGAGGGTTAGGGTTAGGCTGTGGGGCATGGATTGTTGAAGGGTTAGGGTTAGGCTGCAGGACATAGAGGGTTAGGCTGCATGGCATGGCATGGAGGGTTAGGGTTAGGCTGTATGGCATGGAGGGTTAGGGTTAGGGCTGGACTTGGGGAAGGTTAGGGTTAGACTGTGGGAAACAAAGGCTTGGGGTTAAGAAAGGGTTAACCTAAAAAACACCCTATGGCGGACGACTCATCGTGAATCACATCACCGCCGCTTTATACAATGGAGACTTCCAGTAATTACCATCGTCTACATTCAGCGGCGTACAAGGGTCTATCAAAAAAAGACCATTGTTTCGACAATCCACCTCCTGCTGTATGTGTCCGTGTCTATACATGTCTATGTCTATATCTATATCTTTGTCTGTCTATATCTGTCTATGCCTATATATGTCTATATCTATATCTGTCTATATATGCCTATGTCTATCTATATCTATGTCTATGTCTATATCTATGTTTATGTCTGTATTTATGTCTGTCTATGTCTATGATTATGTTTATGTTTGTATATATGTCTATGATTATGTTTATGTTTGTATATATGTCTATATATGTCTATATATGTCTATGTCTATGTCTATGATTATGTTTATGTTTGTATATATGTCTATATATGTCTATGTCTATGATTATGTTTGTATTTATGTCTGTCTATATCTATGCTATGTCTATGTCTATGCTATGTCTATGTCTATGATTGTTTATGTATGTATATATGTCTATATATGTCTATGTCTATGCTATGTCTATGATTATGTTTATGTTTGTATTTATGTCTGTCTATATCTATGCTATGTCTATGTCTATATATGTCTATGTCTATATATGTCTATGTCTATATCTATGCTATGTCTATGTCTATATCTATGCTATGTCTATATATGTCTATGTCTATATCTATGCTATGTCTATGCATGTTTATAAGGAATCAAATCGCTTCAAAGACAAAACAATTCTGTGAGATTTTTCCTTAAACGTTTTCTCTTCACACTTTACACATTATATTTACTTAGCGAAAATTGGTGATTGAATATTGTTATGTTACGCTGCATTGTGTGACCATAACAGCCTGTATTATATGTATAGATATATCAATCTACCTATGAATTTGTTACCTCTACTTGATAATGGTTTCACAAAAATACACAAACAGCTGTTTATCTTCAGCTTTAGTGGAAATAATGAATATTTTAGAGTGTGGTGTAAATAACTTTATCATACTTCAGAATAGCATTAAGGAAAACTTGTGAATTGGTAACAGCGCTGAGACCGGAGATCGCAACTCACTTAGAAATGAACTACGTGTGATCGTTACCCGGCTGCCTCTCTACAAAAGAGATTTGCAATGAACACAGGCAAGTGTATTATGCTGCAGGCTCTCCCGCACAAGACACCGAGGCTGGTTATGTTATTATTATTATTATCGCTTATTTATATAGCGCCACAAATTTATATAGTCAGCAGCCTACCAGCAGGGACGTTTTATAAGTGAGGGGTCCCTTGTACAGGATTTGTACTGACACCAAACCCCCCATAGCTCCCCACTGAGCCACACCCACCGCAAATAAAGGGGCCCTCTGTTCTGAGGGGCCCACTCTGTACCCATTATAGATACGTCAATGCCCACCATTATGTATTTGGCATTTGGGAGGAAACCGGAGCACCTGGAGGAATCCCACGCCAGACAAGGGGAGAACATACAAACTCCACACAGATAAGGCTTAGTCTGGTAATCGAACTCATGACCTCAGCGCTGTGAGACACAATGCTACTCACTGAGCCACCGGACTGCCCTGATACTGAGAGCACAAGGCAGAGGGGGCTAATACTGGCTCTACACAAGGCCAGGTGACGCCTATTTTCCATGCATGGTGCATTACGTGTGTCCTGACCGGGGGTGTGGTTATAAGGAACCCAACTCATTGGCCTGATCATGCACCCAATCAGAGAGCATTGCCACATTTCCAGACTTAGGACGAAGGATGCTTCTGGCAGAGGGGCGGGACTTGGTCATACAACGTACATTAGAGGCGTGCCCTTTCCATGTGCACACAGGCGCAGAGTGTTTGCATTGGAGTATTTATGCAATGGCCTCTTGCGCAATTCTGTACATGGCCCTTATGGCGGAGCAGCGCTGTGCTGAGTCATATACATTGCTGCAGTAATGCTGGTCATTGGTGCTGTGCCTGATGTCATACTGTACATTGCCTGGGAACGGCACATAACATAATACACGAGGGGTATATTAGGGATTGGGAATAGTTTACCATATACTGTATGCATACTGTAGCTTCCAACATTAAGAAGCCCCACCCCAATTCTGCCAAACCTCCGCCCAGTTCCATCCACAAATGACCATATTTGGGCAAAACATTGCCAATTTTCTCATAAACTCCGCCCCTTTTGCAAGACCGTCCCACAGCAATAGCATGCCCTCCAACATGACCCATTCCCTTAGGCACAAAATACTCTGCTCCTCAGTTTCCAACTGTCAGTTACTATGGTAACCACCTTTGTTGAAGAGACAAATAGTTTTTAAAATATCCGTTATTTGTTTAAACCAGGTGAGTGACAGCTGGAAGCTTAGGAGCGGAGTATATTGTACCTAATGGAAGGGGTCATGTTGGAGGGTCTGGAGTTGAAAGGTGTGATATATACAGTGTGCCCTTCCCAGACCCCTAATATACCCCTCGTGTGTTTCAATGATTGGACACCTCCCTTTAAAAATCCTGCGTTTACGGCTGCTTGCTCTGCGAGAGGCCACCATTTCATGACTGCTGGATTCGCCGAATGCGCAGAGCGATCTGCCTGAGTTCCCCGGATTGACCTTTTCCTGTCAGAGAGTTAGCGGTGCAATCGCTCAGTTGCGTTCATGTTGCGGTCTTGCGATGGCTGATAGGTGCGCAGTCGCTGCTTGCGGATCGTATGGCATGACGATGGGACGTTCGCGCTCAACCTGTCGCATGTCCTGTGTTTCCTGGTGCAGGATCACACCTCTGGATGAAAGTCTGCTTCTCTGCCTGTAATACTGTAAGCGTGACCTTTGCAGCGTCCTTCCGGCTGCTGAAGCCGATGACAGGCGCGTTCTCTGCTTGCAGACGAGGCTCACACTCTGGGAGCGAGTGTCCGGGCCATACATCTGTGTCAGACGCAGGCTTGTGTTCTCGGTGTCAAGAGGCTGCGTCTTGGCTCTCGATCAAGTCGGGGTTGGCTGTCATCACCTCGTAGAGAACGAGGGAGCGAGAGAGAGAGAGAGAGAGGTAAGAGAGTCGGCCAAGTGATTTCAATGCGCAGACGATCCTACGAGTCCCCCGGCGTCTCGTTGACCAGGTTCATGCGCTAGTAATATGCAGGATCATGGAGGCTGCGATGAATACACGTCGTCCCCCGCATCTAAATCCAATGACATCCAGCGTGTGCCTGGACCTGGCAAAGGGACCGGTAGAAAATGTAGAGATTGAACTTAACTCTCCGCAAAGCCGATGCATGAAACCTGCGCTGTTCAACGGACGGTGAAAATGTTCCTTTCAGGGTTGGATGATCTTCAATGCACCGGACTTGGCTGCATCTCTGCTGGGTCGTTAATCATGAACGCTTTATGTATGTACACAGTGTTACAGGCCCGGAGACGCGCTCTAGGCGAGGGTTTCAGGGTGTTCTTGCTGTATAGAGTGCGCGTGTCGTAGGTGCGTTACGGAGCATCAGAAAAAGCCACGTTCCCTCCCCCATGACCGTCTTATACCGCAGAGATTGGTTTATTTCAGAGAGCGGCGTTTCTGACGCAGATCCGTGTGAAAAGGTAAAATAGGGTATCGGACACGTACACGAGAGGGGAGTGACGAGCGTGTGCTAACCGCTTCCGTGTGGACAGATCTCTGCGCACACGGAAAGTTGCGCAATGATCTAAATCAGTCTCCCTAACTCTCCGTTTCCCGTAGCTTAACCCTAACCTTCCCCTTCTTCATTCCTAATCCTAACTCACCATGCTCCGCAGCCTAACCCTAACCCACCATACTCCGCAGCCTAACCCTAACCCACCATGCTACGCAGCCTAACCCTAACCCACCATGCTCCCCAGCCTAACCCTAACCCATCATGCTCTGCAGCCTAACCCTAACCCACCCTGCTCCGCAGCCTAACCCTAACCCACCATGCTCCCCAGTCTATCCTTAACCCATCATGATCCGCAGCCTAACCCTAACCCTCCATGCCCCACAGCCTAACCCTAACCCTCCATGCCCCACAGCCTAACCCTAACCCACCCTGCTCTGCAGCCTAACCCTAACCCACCATGCTCCGCAGCCTAACCCTAACCCGCCATGCTCTGCAGCCTAACCCTAACCCATTATGGCCCTGCAGCCTAACCCTCCATGCTCCCCAGCTTAACCCTAACCCATCATGCTCCGCAGCCTAACCCTAACCCAGCAATGTTCCCCAGCCTAACCCTAACCCACCATGCTCCGTAGCCTAACCCTAACCCATTATGGCCCTGCAGCCTAACCCTAACCCACTATTGCCCTATAGCCTAACTTTCCATGCCCCGCAGCCTAACCCCATACTTCCCCTTCTTCAGTCCTAACCCTAACCTTCCATGCCCTGCAGCCTAAACCTCCTTGCCCCACAGCCTAACCCTAACACTCCATACCTTGCAACCTAACCCAAACCCATTATTGCCCTTCAACATAACCCTCCATGCCCCGCAGCCTAACCCTAACCCATTATTGCCCTGCAGCCTAACCCTAACTCTCCATGCCCCGCAGCCTAACCCTAACCCATTATTGCCCTGCAGCCTAACCCTACCATTCCCCTTATGCTCTAACCCTAACTTTCTACCACAGCCTCTCCATTGGAATATGAAAGTAGGTTCCAGTTCCCAATAGCAATTTTTTATGTTCAGGGCTGTTTAAACAACGATACATCCACCATTCAGTATCATGTCCGACATACAGCTGCTCAGGCTGGTGATCGCGACCCAACCATAGCACTGACCGTCCTATACCATAGCACTGACCGTCCTATAGCATAGCACTGACCGTCCTATACCATAGCACTGACCATCCTATACCATAGCACTGACCGTCCTATACCATAACACTGACTGTCCTATACCATAGCACTGACCGTCCTATGCCATAGCACTGACCATATCATAGCACTGACCGTCCTATACCATAGCACTGACTGTCTTATACATTAGCACTGACCATCCTATACCATAGCACTGACCATCCTATACCATAGCACTGACTGTCTTATACATTAGCACTGACCATCCTATAGCACTGATCGTCCTATGCCATAGAACTGACTGTCCTATGCCATAGCACTGACCGTCCTATGCCATAGCACTGACCATCCTATAGCACTGATCGTCCTATGCCATAGAACTGACTGTCTTATACATTAGCACTGACCGTCCTATGCCATAGCACTGACCGTCCTATGCCATAGCACTGACCGTCCTATGCCATAGCACTGACCATATCATAGCACTGACCGTCCTATAGCACTGACCATCCTATACCATAGCACTGCCCATATCCCAGCACTGACCGTCCTATACCATAGCACTGACCATATCACAGCACTGATCTTATACCATAGCACTGACCGTCTTATACCGACCAGACAGGAGCTTTATGGCAGAAATCGGAGACATAAAAGGAAGCGTTTCCCGGCCTCCGCAGCGCGCATTCAGTGATAAAGAATCGCAGTTTCTCTCGTTAGCCGTGATCGTGGTAAAAGTAGAAAAAATGAATTATGTGGAGAAATAATTGTTTTCTGCTAAGCTATTATTACCCGGCTCCGCGGCTCGAGGTTGGCACACTTTTAATTAATGTTTCTTTTTTTAATCGGGAAATCATTCAGCACATTAATGCCGCTTAATAAAGTATTTTGCCTGTTTTCATGTTCTTACTTTGCTAATTAATTTTTGGCCATGTATTCTGACTGCTGCGAAAGGACTGGAAAAAAAAGAAATAAATAAAACCAGTTGAGTTACCGCTTGCCGCCTCCTGGGGGTTGTTTTATACAGTAGGGGTCACTAGAGTGCTCTCTGTATTGTGTAGAGGTCACTAGAGTGCTCTCTATATCGTGTAGAGGTCATTAGAGTGCTTTCTGTATTGTGTAGAGGTCACTAGAGTGCTCTCTGTATCGTGTAGAGGTCACTAGAGTGCTCTCTGTATTGTGTAGAGGTCATTAGAGTGCTCTCTGTATTGTGTAGAGGTCATTAGAGTGCACTCTGTATTGTGTAGAGGTCACTAGAGTGCTCTCAGTGTTATATAGAAGTCACTAGAGTGCTCTCTGTATTATATAGAGGTCACCAGTGCTCTCTGTATTATATAGAGGTGACTAGAGTGTTCTCTATATCGTATAGAGGTCTCTAGAGTGCTCTATGAATTGTGAGGTCACTAGAGTGCTCTCTGTATCATATAGATGTCACTAAAGTGCTCTCAGTGCTATATAGAGGTCACTAGAGTGCTCTCTATATTATATATACATTGTATATAGAAGCATAGAAAGATACGGTAGATAAGAGCCACTTGGCCATCCAGTCTGTTCTGTTACTTTTTATTTGACCTTTACTTTAGTGTAAGATTTATAATATCCTTATATTTATCCCCAGCATGTTTACACTGTTCTACTGTGTCACCTCTATCCCCTCTGATGGGAGGTTATTCCACTTATCTAATGTTTCTGTCTATTTTCTTTAAACCTCCCACCCTCCAGTGTATACACGTCCTCGTGTTCTATTACACCTCTTCCTTTATATAATGTCCCCTCCTGTACCTGTCACCCTCCAGTATATACACATGTCCTCATGTTCTATTACACCTCTTCCTTTATATAATGTAGTGTATACACGTCCTCGTGTTCTATTACACCTCTTCCTTTATATAATGTCCCCTCCTGTACCTGTCACCCTCCAGTATATACACATGTCCTCATGTTCTATTACACCTCTTCCTTTATATAATGTCCCCTCTTGTACCTGTCACCCTCCAATATATACACATGTCCTCATGTTCTATTACCCCTCTTCCTTTATATTATGTCCCTCCTGTACCTGTTACCCTTTATGGATAACTTTTCCAGCTAGAATGAGGATTGATTACAATTCTAATGACGGTAAATGGGTCAGGTTTGCCCTTTTGCTGATGTATAGTCTACATTATATATTCAACCTTCATTCCCCCAGGTCATCACAGCAAGATGAGCCAGAGTGAAATTGACCTAGTTTCGACTGTATTGAGTTTTATGAGTTTTCATTATGTGTTTGTGAGAGAACACAGATATTGTTCCTGTCTGATTCACTGCAACCTATAATAACATATTAGAGCATATTTATCATGTCATACCTATGTATTTAAAATGGAATCTGAAAGTCCTGTTTCTCCACTGATCTCGTTCCTATAATTTTATGTTTGAATTTCACAGTGTCTTTCAGAAGAATAGCATTTGTATAGACATTTGTATAGACACATGGAGCAATGTATTCACGTTTCTGTGCAAGTACATGGGACACCACTTCCCTAGCCTCTGTGGAGTACTGTTTCATGTACTCTACCTTAAAATTTACAATCCTAAAGGTTTAGAAGTCTGAATAGAATGAGCTATAGTTAAGAGACCCTTCCCACTCAAGACCGCAACCTGCCATTGGAACACATCAGAAACAACAAAATATTGGAATGCTGGATCGCGCAGATACTGATATGATTGCAGTGCTTGTGGTGTGTGCACCTTTTTAGCTTGACAGCATAACACAGCCTCTCTCTCTCTCTTTTTCTTTCAACTGTGCTAGCCTACCAACCTAGGAGGAGGAGTTTCAGACAGAGAGAAGTTGTGCTATGCTGTCTCTTTTAACAGTTAAGGTCATAAAGCTGACAGGCTCAAATCTGACAATGATACATTTGGCACTAAAAGGTTTAAAGCCCAAACAATGTTATGGGGAAGAGGTACCATGCCACCAATAATAAGGTGGTACATGGTAATGGTTTCCCTTTGTTACACCGGTATTTAAAACAATGATAATAGTAAAGAAAAAGGTAAAGTAAAAAAAAAGTTCTTGCCTTGTCCCCGCTCTTGCTCTTGGCTCTCCCTCTGATCTCTTGTGCTGTGTCCTCCACTGCCTGCCTCCCCCATTCTCTCTCTAGCTGCTGTCTGTTTCTAAACTATTCCTATTACATTTGTAAGGGTTTATTGTAACCAATGACAGTTCAGTGCCCAGTACTTATACTAGGTACAGCCTATACAAATAAGCACACTTGTGTAATATCAAATTGACTGTGTAAATGATCAGAGCCACGTTGTGCTAGTATGGGGCGATGTGTAGACTCTTGGCGATTTGGATCATTTTGTTGGTAGCCAGATAAATTATAGTGGTTTATACCTACCATAAAATTATACTTGCTGAGAAGTCAGTACACTTAAAATAAGAATGTAAATGACGTTTGATTTGTCTGGCAAGGCTGTGTAATATGAACTTATTGCAATACGATAATTCCTATGACAAACTGCAAGAAGTGTGAATCCTAATCGGTGAACCTTCCTAACAAAGGACCTGATTAACAGTTAAGAGAATGCTGCACGAATATTTAGGAATGATTATACTGCGCATACTTAGTACCTTAATATACGCAATTTGCGTAGGACTTAAGAACAACACTGCTGTGAATCAGCGTGAATCAGGTGCAAAGAGATTCCCCTGTTGCCTCTCGATAGTTAGAGCCCCAAAACAGAACAAGAATGAAGCAATGAAGCAAGATGAGATCATTCCTAATGCTAACATTCATATGGAATACAGGGATGTTGAGGATTGAATGAGTGAATGGGTTGAAGAGATTTGGATGGAGGGTAAGGGGGATTTAAAGCGATTCCGCCTTCAGGTTAAACATCCAAATTCCATATTACGAAAATACCACCCAATCTATCAAAATACTCATAAATGTGAATGTAGATATCTCTTCTGCTTCACCTTGCCTTACCAGTAGAAATATTCACTATTTTGTTCTTCTTGTTAATGATAGGTTAAGCAATTCTAAAAGGTTAATTACAAAAATATCATACATAAATACATGCAGTGCTACAATTATGTAACTTCCTGTCTAAGGTATGAAATGACAGTTGCCATTGTATGCTCAGTACAGGATTATTGCAATAGCACTGATTGCCTAGACACCTCAGCTATACAGTTTTTTTGGCATATGTGTCAGGGTTGCCGACTCTCCCGGAATGTCCGGGAGACTCCCGAAATTCGGGCAGTACTCCCGGTATCCCGGGAGAGCCAGCAAATCTCCCGCAAGTGACTTGAGGCCCGTGGTTTCACTGAAACCACGGCCTCAAGTCCTGCCCCCCTGCCTAGCAACACTAGTATACTAGTGTTGCTAGGCACAGAAAGGGACTTGATGACGCAATTTGCGGGCCAAGTCGGCAACCATGGAATACAGGGGGAATATTTTGCTGTTGCTTATTGCACACAGACACTGACCACAGTAACAAAACATCATTTTCATCAACTCTAATACTGTTTGTAACAGATGAAATTTGACTCCTCTGAAATGAACATGGTTTTGCCCAGGTGTAACTTTCCTCTCTTATCTTCAAACTCTGAATCAGGGCTGTGGCCTCCAGAGCTGACCCCAGTATTCCGGGTGAGGCCGCACCAATGACCTATAAAGTTGGAAACTTTGAATACTTTGTTCGAGTTGCTCTTTCTTAGAGAGGTTGAGAGTAACTTTGCAGCTGAGACTGGAGGTCACTCTGCCAGGAACTGACTCCCAGACGGATGAATAGATTTATTATTGTGCTTTAAACATGACTGAGAAAGATTTTCAAAACGTACCCACCGGTAAGAGGAGGCGATGGTTTGACGCGTTTTGCGAGTCCCGGTTGAGGCAGCCGGTGGAGGCGCCGGTGAAGGTTAACAGCCTATTTTAATGCACTTGGCTCATCACCACTTAGTGACAGGGTTTGAAGGATGCGGGCAAATCAATTCCCCAAACTGAGGTTTTTGTCAAGTCTCCGCCGTGTGAACGGCTTCCTGTCAGCAGCTGCTTCACTTGTTCCAGACTCCGACACCAGTTGTGACTTTAGGCCTCTAGTTAATGGAGATAAAATCCTGCTTCAGGTTGTAGTGGACAAAACTTAGAGCCCAAACTTTGTGTAAACTATTAAAGGACCAGATTCACACCTAACAAGCTCTGGCTTCCTAGTTGCGTATTTAAAAAAATGTACCGACTGTGCATGCGCTTAGTACATTTAGGCAATCTACGTACCAGTTCTTTATGGACCGCACGGAGTAGCATGGGAAGAAAGAGGCGCGCTATTGCTGCCTCGGGTAGTGTTTAGTTAGAAGTGGGAGGGGGGAGGGATTTAGATTCGCGGGAGGAGAGGCATTAAGGGCCTCATTCATTAAAAACGATTTTGACCTGCTGTTTTGCATTGCGGGCCATCGCGGCAATATTTTTTTAAAAAATTTCAAATTCATTAAAACGCGATTTGATCGCTATTTTTCAATCTCAGGCGATGGTGTGCAATTTTTAAAGTGCTAAATCATTGGATCGTCTTCTCCTGTTGCCACGACGCAGGAACGCGTCTTAACTCCCAGGAATGCTTTTTAACTCCATTGGTGCTGCTCCTTATGACGATCAGGTCACTAGGGGGCAGTGTTTTTATAGTGGAGAAACAGTAGAGGACCAATGTAACTGACGTCACCTCTACTCTAAAAACACTGCCCCCTAGTGACATGATCGTCATAAGGCGCAGCCCCGATGGAGTGAAGAAGCGTTCCTGCGTCGTGGTAACAGGAGAAGATGATCCAATGAAGAAGAAAAGTCCAGGAGACATCCTACTAAGAAGAATTGCTGACTTTAAACAGTGAGTGTGCAAATATTTTTTTTATATTTTTTACATACGATACAATGCACCCATTTCACTTTAATTAGGAGAGATGACCACTGAAGGTAAGGCCACTCATTTAGGGAACATTGTTAGTTAGGAAATATTTTTTTTTACATGCATATTTTATTTTAGCAATGTAGGGGTTAATGTATGTTTTGTGGATTTTTTTAATTTTTTTCACGCACTACACGCAGCGCTGCATGATTACACGTCTAACCATGTTATGCTGATAGAATGACAAGGATCAGCTTTGCTGATCCTTGTAGTTCCGTCAGTACAGCATCGCTAAGGCTTTAGCCATGCAGCGCTTAGGTTTTACACAGACAAAAACACATGTCTGTTACACGGACATGTGTTTTTGTCAGTCCCGATAGCCCAAAAAAAATAGAATCGCATCTCTCTGGCTGCGATTGTTTTTTTTTGTGATTTCTAGGCGATTTCACCGTGATTTGGTGAAATCGCCCTTAATGAATAACAAAATTGCTATCTTTAACATAAAAAAAAAATGGGGACCGCGATTACAATACACGCGATTCTAAATCACACTCAAATCGTGTGATTTTGAGCTTAATGAATACTGTTTAGCGATTTTTAAGCCCCAAATCACATGATTTGAGGCGATTTAGGCAAAATCGCTCTTAATGAATGAGGCCCTAAGAAGAAAACTACGCAGGGTTAGATAAGGTAGCCCTATGGTACTCTTAAGTAATCATCTTTCCATGCCTAACTCACTCTTATTTGTGAATACAGTCCATCATGTCACTGTCCCTGTCACATGTATCCTGTCCACCAGAGATGGATTTAAAACTCACGGGGCCCTAAGCAAGATGCCGGTTTGGGGCCCCCCCAAGGGATTCTGCATGTCCTTAAGACTGCAAGGGAGCTTAGTATAAGATCCAGGGCCCCTGTGGCTTGCCAGGCCCTGGACATGTGCCTAGGTTGGCTTGTGGATAATCCGGCCCTGCTGTCCACACTAACACATCCCTCCTCCCCTGAAATACTCTGTGGTGCTGTAGCCACTGCGCCTTCCGCTGTATAACTCTGTGTGGTCTGTGGCTTCCTGTTGAATAATCCATTTTTCTCTGTCACTGACCACATCTCACGCTCGCTCTGACGTCTTCCTAAAGTTTCGATGCAGGACGGCGACATTGACTTTTTCTCTTGTTTTTTAATGGAAGGATTCAGGGTGAACAATTATACAGTAAGTAAACAACTAATTAAGGGATGAAGACACCATCGATCTTGTGTTTGACTTCATTAGGACTCGGTTGGAGCTGAGATGTTTGATGATTGTTGATATGACTTTTGAGCACTTTTCCTTGATACACAAAACTTCTTTCATCACAAGTGTTTGCATTTTTAAAGAAAATTGTGTATTGAATTAACACTGCAACAACTAAACTCTTTCACCAAAGGCAGATTTTTCTCTAAATTAATTTGACTAAAAGGACACCAGGGGTAATAGGGGTGACTGGAGACATACCAGGGGTAAAAGGGATGACTGGAGAAACAAAAAGGGAAATGGGGTGACTGGAAATATACAAGGGGGTGAAAGAATGGCTGGAGACATACAACGGTGAGTAGAGATGACTGAAGTCATAAAAAGGAGAGAAGAGATGGCTGGAGACATGCCAGAGGTAAAAGGGATGACTGGAGACACAAAAAGAAGAAAAGGGGTGACTAGAGACACGCAAAGGGGAGAAAGGGTGACTAAAGACACACAAAGGGGAGAAGGGGTGACTGGAGACATACAAGGTGGTGAAAGGATGGCTGGAGACATACAAGGGTAAGTAGAGATAATTGGAGACATAAAAAGGGGAGCAGGGGTGACTGGAGACAACTGGAGACATACCAGGGTTAAAAGGAATGACTGGAGTAATACAAGGGGTGAAAGGGTGACTGGAGGCATACAAGGGTAAGTAGAGATGTGAACTGGAGACACAGAAAGGGGAAAAGGAATGACTGGAGACATACCAGGGGGGGGATGATAGAATGGCTGGAGACTTACAAGGGTAAGTAGCGATTACTGGAGACATAAAAAAAAGGTGAGGAGATATGGCTGAAGACATAAAAGGAGGAGAAAGGATGGCTGGAGACATGCAAGGAGGAGAAAGGATGGCTGGAGACATATAAGGAGTATAAAGGATGGCTGGAAACATACCAGGGGGGGTGAAGAGATGGCTGGAAAAATGCAAGGGGAAAAATTACTTGAGACACACAAGAGGGACAATAGGTTGACTGGAGACATAGGGCTGGATTCACAGCAACTCCTATGACGCTCCTCTCGTTCTTACGGTTTTAGGAGTTCCGCGTCTATAGGTCTTCCTTTTTTAACTTCCTACTTACAAACTAGGCACGGAGTTGAACTTAGTGCCTAACAGTTTCCTGTGCGTAACATCTGGATTGTGCATACGCAAATTGTATAAAATCGCCAAGATACGCACAGTGCCTGCGCATATTTAGGCACGTTCTTTAGTGTGAATCAGGGCCGTACAATGGAGGTGATAGGATGGCTGGAGACATACAAGGTGCTGAAGGGAAGGCTGGATGCCTACAGTGGGGAGAAGTTTTTACTTTAACCACATGATACTACTTAAATGTACATCTATTTAGGCTGTGCGAATGATATTGTAATTTAAAGGTGTCATTTTAATTATTCAGTTCATGTCACTACTGTTGCCATAGTAATATATTTATTAATATAGCAGACTTTGCAAGCAACAGTACAGAAAACATTACTAAAGTCATATATAGAAGGAGATCCATCGGGGTGACACCACTGTTACCCTTGTTCAGATTTGCGCAGGTAGCTTTTAACATTCGATGCTCATTAGAGCCAGTAATTACAATTCCTTATCATACTGTTCGGAACCAGCGTTGTTAACTCATTTTAATTCTCTGTAGTAAGACTTAATTATCACATATTCATTAGTATTTTCCCGTCAGCACCCTGTCGCATTTATAATGAAAACGGAAACTTGCCGCAGATTCATTTTAGATGCGCAGTCGGCGACTTTATCCACACAGCGAGTACTGGGAATAGACTATCTGAGGAGCACGAGCGCGGCTTCTGCTAATTAGGATTCAAGTCGAATTTTAATGAAGGATAAATATTTGTAATAATTGGTTCGATGTTGTTTTTCTAAGCCGTAGTAGAGTATTCCAGCCCGCTAATCAGCTCCTGACGCACTAATACGCGACATCGCATCCTAGTCTTCACATGGTTCTTTGGCGTGGGTGGGGGGGGG
>WWET01004568.1:107906-122504 GCA_011038615.1 Limnodynastes dumerilii | reverse complement strand
ACTGACGAATAAGAAACCAACTTCAGCCTTGTGTGTTAACAGGCTTCAGCTGCTCTGTGGAAAGCAGCCACAGTCACACAGGCATAGGCTGGCTGTGTTTTTCTTTCTATGAGTGGAGGGGCCTGTCTCTTCTGGCTCTGTGCCCTCTGCTTAGCACCAGTGCAGTCCTGTGTTGGGCCCTCCAGCTGGCCCAGGTAATTAGTACCCCCTTCCCCCTATCTTGGTGGCCCTGGTTTTAGTAGGCCTTGGGCTGTAAGGGCTGATTAAGCCTGAGGGAGATTAAACTCCCAGGCTGTGGGGTTACATGGAGGTCAGTTTACCTGTGAGGTCATAGTTAGGAGGAGTAGCTGGTGTCTGGTTATAAGCCCTATAAAATCCTCCGCTGCCAGGAGGAGGGATTCTTTTTTTTTTAATCAGGATATTGCTCTGCTCTGCAAAGATAAGTAATAGTGAAACTTGTTGATTTGACTTTCCAATATTATACTTGTATTTTCTATACCCTATTTCTCTCTGCCTTCCTTTTTTCTGTTTCCTCAATTCTATCTTTCTGCCTGCTCTTTGCGCTCCCCCCTTCTCTCCTCCTTCATTCATTCAGTCACCATTGGGCGCAGGTGTCAAAGGAGACAGACCGCTTTCCCTGACATTGTGCTCGACACCGCACCGGGTGTGCAACAGGGGCGGGACTCAGGGGAGTAGCTACAGTTTCCCAGTGTAACAGAGATAGAGAGAGCCTCCAGCCCTTTGCACCAGCTTTACCTGAGATTAGCACTGCTGCGGAGGGCTCTAGCGAAGCCCTTGCGGCGGTGCACACTGATCCACCAATGCGGCCTTCTGGCTCACTGTGGCTGCAGCCCGATGGTCATGAAACTTCTGATTCATGGTTGGCAACAATCCTGGTAAATGGAGTTGCGCACCGGAAGTGATAGTACTTCTGGTGCACCCGATACATGGAGCACCGATTCAAATCAGCGGCACTGCCAGGAGACAGAGGGGTACAGGACCAATAATAGCCCAGCTGCTCCTGTAGCAGCAGTTTAGTCTCCATTAAGCACTGGAAGCAACACATCCTTTGGTGCAAATGAGCAGCATACCCCACTAGCCACCAGTGTGAGGGAGCGCAGGAGGGGCTCCTCCTCCTCCCTCAACCTATACTCTTACAGCGGTGGGAGCAAGGATGATGATCCTGCTATCCACCAGCTTGCTAACAATCTATTGAAAAGGTGTAATAGAGGGCGCTGTGTATAAGATAACTCTCTGTGAAGTCCCAACATACACTTTTAGCAGCTCACTATAGGGGTGAGAAATCCCCTCCAAACAAAAAAAGACAAAATATATAATAGTGAGCGCTTGAAGTGTATAAAAATAAATTTAGCAAGTCGGACCAGAAGCAACTTGTAGCAGCGGCTGGCTTTCTACTGATCGACGGGACTTGTAGTTCAGTACGGTCTAGAGCCCAGCAGTGTATCAGGTTCTCAGTCTTGGTCCCGTCTCAGTGTGTAGTGCTGCGGGCGATGATGATGCAGACCCTACAGTCTGTGTGATTGTCGGCACCGCCGCTGCAGCTCCAATAGTCCGGCGGAAGCCACCGCTCACCTGCACTTTGTTAGAGGGGGAGACAGCGCGGCCAGCATGTACGCCGCAAGTCCAATTGCTGTGGCAGGACCGTCTAACTCCTTCTCAATAAGGTGCCTGTGCTAGCGAGGGAATCCAGTAATTAAACAGAGAGTGGTATTGGGTGTCCTCAAAGCTCTCCAAGCCTTGACGCGTTTCTTCAGTGTATCACTGATTTCCTCAGAAGGCATAGTTACAATGGGATTTGGGACCTCCTTTTAAACTTGGTTGTAGTTGGTTAATTAGTTGCAGCTTGATCAATTAAATAGATTAACTCTCACTAGTACTTGGAACCTAGCTGACTTTATAGTTACAAAGAGAGAGTAGATCAATTTCATATTCACACAACACAAATATAAAATATATAAATAACAAATAGACAAATAAAAACAAATACATAAATAAGTAACCGGTGCTTAGAAAAAAATAAATAAATAAATAAACATAAAAACGAAATAAATAAATAAATAAAAAACAAAATTACATAGAATGAAGTAGAATAACTTGAGATTTATCAATCTAATAGAACTATTAATGTGAATAAGACTATATAAATCTCTATATACATATCTAATTATAAAAATTCAAACGTAAAATTCCAATAATCATATAGTCAGATATGGATGAAGACTAACTCCACTACTTAACCTAAAGGGATCATGTAGTCAAATATAGATAGAAACTGACGGTACTTTAATAAGTATCTTTTTTTTACATCTTCCCGTAAGACTAATGATTAACATTGTTGCTCAATAGAAAATATAAAAAACTAAAAAATATCATAATAAACATGGGTGCTAGATAGGGAAGTTCGTAGGACAATATACTAGATAGAGTCCTTAGACGATTAGAATTGATGGAAAATCACAAATGTGTAATGGCTACAAATAAGCCCATAGATAAAATCTAATTTGGAAATAGATGGAACTTCCATATCTAGAAAAATCCACTGTTTATCTCCAGGGAACATAGATCTATCAATAGGTCAGATTAACAAAAGTACAAATATAGCCAAAGAATACTTAAGAAAAATGATTAAGTTCCAGAGAATCATTTAGGCCTGCAGGGGTTAGAGTATTCAAACGAAAAATCCAATATGATTCTCGTTGGCACAATTTTAAGAACTGATCACCTCCTCTTTCAGTTTTAGAGATAGTTTCCACTCCAACAATTCTAATGGATTCTATTTTGCCTCCATGTTTAACATTCACATGTCTAGATAAAGAATGTGGTTTATAATTCAAAATGTTACGTCGATGTTCAGAAAAACGGACATGTAATTGTCTGGTAGTCCTACCAATATATAATAAGCCGCAAACGCATTTGTTTTTTATTGAGTAACAATGTTAATCATTAGTCTTACGGGAAGATTTGAAAAAATACTTATTAAAGTACCGTCAGTTTCTATCTATATTTGACTACATGGTCCTTTAAGGTTAAGTGGTGGAGTTAGTCTTCATCCACATCTGACTATATGATTATTGGAATTTTACGTTTGAATTTTTATAATTAAATATGTGTACAGAGATTTATATAGTCTTATTCACATTAATAGTTCTATTAGATTGATAAATCTCAAGCTATCCTACTTCATTCTATGTAATTTTGTTTTTTATTTATTTATTTATTTCGTTTTTATGTTTATTTATTTATTTATTTTTTTCTAAGCACCGGTTACTTATTTATGTATTTGTTTTTATTTGTCTATTTGTTATTTATATATTTTATATTTGTGTTGTGTGAATATGAAATTGATCTACTCTCTCTTTGTAACTATAAAGTCAGCTAGGTTCCAAGTACTAGTGAGAGTTAATCTATTTAATTGATCAAGCTGCAACTAATTAACCAACTACAACCAAGTTTAAAAGAAGGTCCCAAATCCCATTGTAACTATGCCTTCTGTGGAAATCAGTGATACACTGAAGAAACGTGTCAAGGCTTGGATAGAGAGCTTTGAGGACACCCATTATTACTCTCTGTTTAAACTATTGGACTCCCCTGCTAGCACGGGCACCTTATTGAGAAAGAGCTAGACGGTCCTGCCACAACACTTGGACTTGCGGCGCACACGCTGCCCGCGCTGTCTCCCCCTTTAACAAAGTGCAGGTGAGCGGTGGCTCCCGCCGGACTATTGGAGCTGCAGCGGCGGTGCTTACAATAACAGACCGTAGGGTCTGCACCATCATTGCCCGCAGCGCTACACACTGAGATGGGACTGAGACTGAGAGCTTGATACAACGCTGGGCTCTAGACCGTACTGAACTATAAGCCCCGTCGATCAGTATAAAGCCAGCCGCTGCTACAAGTTGCTTCTGGTCTGACTTGCCATCATTGCCTGCTGTCTATATTTCAACTGGCCTGCAATAACAACAAAAGGGGTAAGCTACCTAAATATCTGTGGCCCCTATACTCTCCTTACTAGAGGTGCGGGAAATTTGTCAACAGTGCCTTTAAATTTGAATATATATTGCACACTTGGATCTCTATTATTGCCATTTTCTCCTGAAAACGACTGTACTATGACTATGATGTTGCCTATAGCAACCTTTCATTAAGTGGAATTTATTCCTTAAGTTCTACTGTGCCAAAATTGTCGGGGACGCCCGTTACTATAGAGTTTACAGCTGATCAACAGTATTGGACCTATATATCAATTTTCTAAAGGCTAATAATCCATCTAAGTGTTATTTTTTTTGCAAATTCTGTATTTTAAACTGTTGTGTCTTATTGGGTGATCTCATTTGGAATTTTCCATGTATATTACTCGATATTTAGTATTAAATCTATAATAAATTTATTTTTATACACTTCAAGCGCTCACTATTATATATTTTAGCTTGCTAACAAGGCAGCCAAGCATAAGGGGAAGAGGCACAAAGCCTCTTTCTCAGCTGCCAGATATGGTGTCCATTTACAACACTTTCATAAACGGGTGCACAATCGCAGAAGTTACTGACGACATGGCCATGGGGAGGGTGTCGCATTGGCCAGGACTGGTGACATGTGTCACCTCACTCTCACAGGCATCGTATAGCTGTCGCCATGACATGAATTACAGATCTTCTCACTGCACTTGCCGTGTATCCTGTCACCATTCATGGTCATGGAGGCATATACTGCAAACAGCTTCTCTTAATCTTCTCACACAGCTACTCCAGTCAGAGGTGAGTGCAGTAGTAAGAACATGCATACTAACCCTGTTGCTGGTTCCCTCCAGAAAAGAAGTTTCTTAGGCCCAACAACAGTGGCAGTGGGGGTTGGTCTAGTTTAATGCTCATACACGACTTTAGCCAAGGGGCTTAGACCTAGAGCCCAAGACAAGATTAAAAAGGGCAGATATGTGGATATTTTCACCATGGATGATAGGAAAGCCCTCAAAACGGAGAAGAAAACGGGCAGCATGGGTGAAGAACAGTATAAGTTGTATGAGACTTAACTATACTGCATTTATACATTCGTCAATTGCTACCACTCCATGTGGCCCATGGAATTTAGTTACTTGCACTTAGTGCACGATATTTACGTCCACATCAAGGATTCAGCCTGGAGGGAATATGATGAGGAATTAAGGACAAACCAAAGTGGTCAACCAGGCCTCAGTTATTGTAAAAAAATTAGAACTTTGACTAGATGTCACAAATCGCAATGACAAGACACCCCCGTACTCTCCTGTTCAAACTTCCATTCCAGGTTTCAGGCACAATGGCGCCATGGGGGACCCCCTCAAGGTGTGGCAAATGTTCTGCGTACAATAACACCTCCTGCTCTAGAGGCAATACCAGCATCTCTGCCTCTGGTGCGGAGTCAAACAATCAGTCAAGGACTTTTGCAAACACCTAGACCAATCAACCCCTACCGGAACTCCGGGGCAACCTGGCTCTAAGCAGGGCCATGTCCCCGATTAAATTACAAAAATTACAAGAATGGTTAGTGAGGTACCTCGATAAGCGGATGGCAGACTTCCTTTCCAATGGCTTCGCCGAGCGTTCCATTTGCTCATAGTTGGCGCAGTATCCAGAGGTTTGTCCAGGAATTTGAAGTATGCTAGCCACTTTCCCCTAGAGTTACACTACCAGATTGTGAAGGTACTAGCGAGCGGCTGAACAGCTGCGTAGTTTTATTTTCCTTCCTCTCATCTCTCCTGGGTATTAAAAATGACACAGCAGCTGGTATCAGCATGCTTTTTTCTTGCTGCTAAAGGTTACGATAAAAGGGGTCAAGTGTCACTGCATCAACTGCACTCAATGCTGGGCTCCCTGCATTTTGCATGTAAGGTCATCCCTTGGGGAGAGTCTTCTGCCACAGAATGGAGTGAGCTGCAGTGGGACTACATAGCCCATGTTCTCCTATCAAAGTTTCCCGGGCTATGTCTGCAGACTAATCTATTTTGAAATTGTTCCTAGATAATTTAAATGGGTGCATGTCTGGCCGTCTCACCTGATATATAACCAGGAATTGAAGCTGCACACAGATGCAGCAAACAGTAAAAGTTTTGGGGCTTATTTTGATAGAGATTGGTGTGCTGCTCCATGGTAGCCACAGTGGGTGCTCGGTTACACTTGCAATATGATCCTGTTAGAAATCTTTCCAATTGTGGTCGAAGTGGAACTGTGGGTCTTACAGAGCCTATATGAATTTTACCTTCACCAAGGTGTCGCCGGCTTCACCCATATTTTCATCCTTAGTCAGGATGCAATTTTTATCTGTAAACAGCTGCTCCTTGTTTTGGCATCAATTTAGTCACTCATGGTTTCCTTGTGTTCCCTTTTAGGGTTGGCCGTGGGCAGGAAAAGGATCTTCGTATTTGGCAATTCTTTTGTTTACTGGGCTGTGGGGCATCCCTTATCCCAGAGTGCTTTGACTGTTCTTAGGAGGGCCACGTCTTGTGGTTGCTGAGTTTTGTTTGGCTGTTGTCCGGTCATTGCATCTGAGTTGGATTGCTAAGGCAAGGAAAAGCTGGAGCTGCATTCTATTATTGAATTATGTAACTGTCTGTACTTGCTAATGCTTTGTGGTCGCTATTGATTAACAAGAAAATTAGTTGATTCAAATTCTAACACCACTAATCTCCTAATAACTTTGCCATATTGTTATGAGTCGCTGCGCTCACGCAGTGGCTCGCGGTGTGTGATCCCGGCACTCTCCTAGCACCGGGATCCACATTATCATTGGTGGCAGCGGCACGTGTCCTGGTTGCTAGGCAGCCAGGACGCTTATCTGATCTTCATGCCCACTGCGGCGCTCAGTAGTGGTTCCTGCGGCTCATGCATCCTGGTTGCTAGGCAACCAAGATGCTCCCCCTCTCTTCGCGCCTGTCACAACGCCTCTTCATCTCCAGTCACTTATCGTTGTAGGGGGCTGGTCCAGTCTTCCAGTCCTGATTGGCCAGTCCCCCTGTAAATAGTCAGCACTTCCTTCCCTCCAGACCTACGCTGTTGTGCGTAGCGTATTATCGCCGAACGTACCACAGATGCATGGCAATAGGCACTCCCCTTGCTCGTACCTAGTTTAACATCCATACGCTCGGCAAACCCTACCCTAACTTTTGTGTTCATTCCCACGGCCGTCCGTACGTTCATTGCGTATAAACGATGCTTAGCACACCCATACTGTACAATTTAAATGGCTCCCCCGCCTACATTCCTTAACTCTAGCGTCCGTACTAATTTCGTACTATAAACACGCCCCGTCGTATGAAAAAGCACAAACAATACGGACGCCAGAATTTGGTAAGACCGGAAGATGTCACTATGCACATGCGCAGTGCGTTTTTTTCTGCCGTTTTTACGCTTACGATCAGCGGTAGTTTGCATGCGAGCGTCCTTTACGTGCCCTAGTTTTTTTCTGCCTTGTGCTTCTGCCTTTGCTCTTTTGCTCTTAGCTCTTGTCTCCTAGCTCCCCTCCTTTGATCTCTTAGTCCTCTTGCTCCTTGTATATTTTCTGTGCCTATTGCTTTCTTGAGTGCTCCTCCAGTCCAGCCCAGCCCAGTTCCTCACGGTCCCGGGAGTTGCCATCTGAGGCTATAAATATAAGCCCTGTAATGAGGCCTGTCATTCGCCAGAGGAATGTGAGGAGCGTGGACAGGGCAGAGGAGACGCAAGAAGAAGGTGACATCCAGGCTGACTGCAATCAACACTGCAGAACAGTGAGTATTCACAGATTTTTACATTTACTTATAATGTGTGTTTACATCACATTACATTAGTGTTAGATCTGCCCAGCACACGGGGGACACTTAAACCTTTTTTTAAAGTGCACAGGGGGACATAATAGTTTATACAGTTACACAAGTGGATTAAACACACAAAGAAAGAATTTAGGCACATACAATGTAAGCAGTGTTACTATTGTCACATTAGGGTATGTTAATCAACAGAGTTTTGCAGGCACGGAGGGGAAATGTTTTATTTGTACGGAGGGGCAGTGTGAAATAATTACAGTGGGGTACTGTTTAATCAGTTAGGAAGGGACAGATCAGTTTTCAGTGTTACAGAGGGGTAATGTATGTAATGTAGCATTAGCGGGTGACACTGTGGTTGCGGCAGCATGCCGTTAACCATTTGCCATGTTAATTTTGGAAGAATATTTTTTTTATAACAAGAGAGATGGGTTTTTTTCAAAGAGTGAGTGCCGATTTCAATTTCAAATCGACAGTCACCCCCACCTCTTTTATCTGTGCCGATTTTGACTCCCATTCAACAGCGACAACTCGCACCTTAGTAAATATGACATTTGTATCTCATGAATGGGCAAAATCGCCACAGATAGCTCAACAACGGCGAGTTTGAAAAAAACCCATCTCTGACAATTTTATAGCACAAATCACCTTTAGTAAGTTTGAGATTTCAAAATCGCCACTAAAAAATAGCAAACAGTGACAATTTTGACAATCTCGACTTTAGTAAATCTTTCCCCTAGTGTGAAATCCTTGCTCTCTCCCGTGTGACTGTAATTGTCTCTCCTCTGGGGATCCGCTGTGTGGCTGCATGAGTGCGAGTCTTGGTGAGTCCTGTCTGTCCAGGCTGTCTTTGTGATTCCCTTTGGTCCGTTGTTTTGGTTATGTGTTTCGTGTAGTTCGTCACAAGTTAGTCCCTTCTGACTTTGTCTGTTCCCGCTTTCTACTCTACCTGTTCCTCTGTTATCCTTATCCTATGTATTTTCCTTCTTCTACGAGTTCGGTTCTGGGGGCCACAACCTGGTGAACACCACCTGATAACAAAGACTCTGCATCCTGGTAACCACTCTCGTAACTTTCACCCTTCCTCTTAACATTATAACCAGCCCAATACATTGGGGTCTCACTCCCAATGGACCCTTTGAATCCAAGCCCTGCCCAGGTCCTGGCCAACCAGATCCAAGCCATTTCTCAGGTAGTGCAAGGCCTGTCAGAGCGTCTTGCCGCCCATGAAGCTGCTACCCAAGCTGTTCAGGAACCTAAGCAGCGCACAGTCATCGAGCCCAAGCTTAACCTCCCGGAACGGGTCTTGGGGGATCACAATACTTTCCGAAACTTCCAGGAGAGCTGCAAACTCTATTTCCGCTTGCATCCCATCTCATCTGATTAGGAGGAACAATGAGTGGGGATTTTCCTTCTGTAAGGAGTCCCTCAGTCATGGGCGTTTGGACTGCCAACAGGGGACCCAGCGCTTCTTTAAAGCCCTGGAACTTCTGTACATTGACCCTGATCATGGGGCCTCTGTTGAATCTCATCTTCGTAAGCTGCGTCAGGGCCAAAGCTCAGCAGAGGAATACAGCGCTGATTTTAGGAGGTGGTCGTCTGACAGCCAGTGGAATGGCCCTTGACTCCGTAGCCAGTACCGGCTGGGTCTTTTTGATCAAGTCAAGAACGACTTGGTCCAGTATTCCCCTCCAGAGTCCTTGGATAAATGTATGCACCTAGCAATCCGGATAGACCAACGCTTCAAAGAGAGGCTTCAAGAGAAGGACTCTACCTCTGCTTCAGTTCCTAGTCCTGCCTGGTTACCTCCACAACCATCGACTAGGGACACTGAGGAGCCAATGCAACTGGGTGGTATCCGTCTGCCCAAAGAAGAGAGGGATCGGCGCAGAGTCTCCGGTCTTTTTCTGTATTGTGGCCTCCAGGGTCATTTTCTACTTGACTGTCCTACCCGTCCAGTAAAAGACAAAGCTTAGATGTCGAGGAAGAGGTACGTCTAGGCTCTCAGATCTTCTCATCCACCAATGCCCTCATGCTTCCAGCCGCACTCTCGTTTAAAGGGACTGTTCACAACATTTCTGCTTTCCTGGATAGTGGTGCGGCTGGCAATTTTCTGGACATCTCCTTTGCCAAGTCTCTGGATATTCCATTCCTGCAAATCAAGTCTCCTCTCACTGTCTGTGGATTGGATGGGAAGAATTGCCTCTATTTCTAATTCATTGTCCTGCTTCTCCTCTCATTCTGAGCCATCCCTGGCTTCGCCTCCACAATTCTCACATCAATTGGACCAAGGGCGACATCGTCACCTGGAGTGATTTCTGTTCCATCCATTGTCTTCGGCTCTCCCTTCATGGTCAACTTCCACTCGATGTGCTCCCAGGCATTCCGGAACACTACTCTGACTTTTGATGTTTTTTTATAAAGGTGCAGCCAATGTTCTACCTCCCCAAGCTATAACTGCTCTATTGAACTTCTGTCTGATACTAAATTTCCCAAGAATAGACTGTACACATTATCTCGTCCTGAGACCAAAGCCATGAAGGATTATGTAAAGGAAAATCTTGCTCAAGGATTTTTCCGTCCTTCTAAATCTCCACTGGGAGTGGGTTTTTTCTTTGTTGAAAAGAAAGATGGTACTCTACGTTCTTGTATTGACTACAGGTCTCTTAACAAGATCTCCATCAAGAACACCTACCCATTACCTTTCATTTCTGTATTATTTGACCAATTTAGAGAAGCTGTTGGTTTTTTTTTTTATTGACCTTCGTGGAGTTTATAACCTCATACGTATTAAGGAAGGAAATGAGTGGAAGACCGCCTTTAATACATTTAATACATACACTATGAATATTTAGTTGTGCCGTTTGGATTGAGTAATGCTCTAGCAGTTTTCCAAGATCAGATAAATGATGTCATGCTTGAGTTTCTGGGAAGGTTTGTCATCGTGTATCTTGATGACATTCTTATCTACTCCCATTCCATGTCTGAGCATCGTCAACATGTTAGATCTGTCCTGCAAAAGCTCTGTGAGAACTCCCTCTACGCTAGTTAGAAAAATGTGAGTTTGAGGTTCCCCAGATTGCCTTTCTGAGTTTTATTATCTCCTCTTCTGGCTTCAAGATAGACCCTAGTAAAGTCAAGGCCATTCTGGATTATGTTCGACCTACCAACCTTAAAGCCATCCAACGTTTCCTGGGATTTGCTGATTTTCTTAGATTATTCATTCATGGATTCTCTCTATTAGTCTCACCTATCTCTGCTCTTACTAAGAAAGGGGCTGATACCAACAATTGGCCTCCACAAGCTCTAGAAGCATTTTGTGCCCTAAAACAAGCCTTCATTTCTGCCCCAGTTCTCCGTCATCCTAATCCTGAAATGCCTTTTATCGTGGAAGTGGATGCTTCCGATGTCGAGGTTGGAGCCGTTCTTTCATAAGTGGACCCGGTTGATGGTAAAATGCACCCATGTGCCTTCATGTCTCAGAAGTTCTCTGATCCTGAGGTTAATTATGATGCTGGAAACTGTGAATTTCTTGCTATCAAGTGGAACTTCGAGGAATGGAAGCATTGGCTTGAGGGCTCTCTTCATCCTATCAAGGTTTTCACGGATCATAAGAACTTGGTCTTACGGTACCCCGGGCTTACAGGGAACCGGAGTGATCAGAGAGAGAGAGAGAAGACACGGGTACTCACCGGTTTGTAGAGCCTGATTTCTGTCTGAGTATTCGCTAGAGCCCCTGATGGTGGGGATAGACTGGAGCTGGTGGGACTTCCTCAGGATACGCACCTTTAGAGAAAACCCTGGAGAAGAATAGGAAGGACAGATGGAGTAAGACAGATAAGGCAGAAGTAAGAGAGGAGAAGTGGGAGGAGACAGGTCCGTAGAATATGACCTGTAACAAACAACAAATAACAATGAACGCTGACGTAAAGACAAGAGAGGATGACGGGACTCGCAAGACTTACCAAACAAACTAGGGCAATCACTCACACATACACACCAGCGGTAACCCCCGAAGGGGTTAACAGATACAGACACTCAGGAAAGGTAAGGTAAATACAAAATGGTAAAAGACACTAAGGTTGGAGAGAGGGTAATGGCACACTAGGGAGAACAGGCAAGGTACTGGGCAGGTACAGACTGGGACACTCAAGAACAAATGAGAAATAGCACAATGACAAGGAGAGGAAGAGAAAGCAGCAGGCACAGTGACTGGGAAGAAACTATAACCGGCACTGAGCTGCTGCAGGCATGAGCTGAAATAGAGGCAGCTGGCCTCTGATAGGCTGGACTCAGACTAGCCTCCAATTACTATTGGAAACGTCTCCCAGTGCGGGGAGACGTGATCAGAACTCAGGAGAGGATGTGGAGCGTGTGCCTGCCTGAGGCTGCAGCGACGCTCCATGTGTATTTGTTGTCATTTTGTGACCAGCATGTGCGGCTAGAGAGGAGGGGGAGAGCCATGAGGTGGAATGGTTGCTGTGAGGAGACTTGCGTCGAGACTGGCATGTACGGCGGGAGAGGTGAGTCAGCCGCGTGTCAGAGCGGCACATAACACTTGGAGTATATTCAATCTGCCAAGAGGCTAAATTCTCGTCAAGCTCGTTGGGCCTTCACTCATTTTAATTTCTCCATCACTTTTGTAAGGGTTGAAATGAAGTTATACGTAAAATAACTAGTACTTCATTTTGTGTATCTGTATCCATTTTGTCTTTTGAATTAGTACAGCAAGAAATTCAGTAATTTTGTGCATTTAGAACAAATAAAAGGTTATTTAAACAAAACATTTACCAGAAATCATGTTAGTATTACTGAACTTGTTTAGGGTAGCATTTCAGAACGGCATCTCAAACTGGCCTCGGCCTATGAAGATAATGATTACGAGACTTGCATGTACGGCGGGAGAGGTGAGTCAGCCGCGTGTCAGAGCGGCACATAACACTTGGAGTATATTCAATCTGCCAAGAGGCTAAATTCTCGTCAAGCTCGTTGGGCCTTCACTCATTTTAATTTCTCCATCACTTTTGTAAGGGTTGAAATGAAGTTATACGTAAAATAACTAGTACTTCATTTTGTGTATCTGTATCCATTTTGTCTATGAAGATAATGATTACTGACGCGCTTGCAGATAAGAATATTTTATTGTTTTCTTTCACTAATTAAATTGCTATTTGTTTTCTTTTGCTAATTAAACTCCTTAAACTGGTGTATGTGACAAGCACATTATAAAAATCTGTATGTTATGCTAATAAATTAGAATTCATTTGGTAGACAGAACTAAACGTGTGTCTGAGTCTGACTTCTCCGACCGGTCGTACAATAAGGTATCCTGGCAGAACGAAGACCCTTGTGAAGTCCCTCTCCGTGGAAGGTCTAGGTGGGGGAACACTTCCAACATTTCTTGGTGCCGAAAACCCGTGAAAGCCAGCAATTAAATTGAGGAATGCCTCAGCTGTTGAGTCTCTCAACAACTACCAACTACGATAAACCATGGTAAGTGACAATCTGATAAGCGATTTTCGCCAATTGTTACTTGACGTATTTGGTATTTACGGTAAGATTCTTAATGTATTTCTCGGTTTAATTCAAGCGCTTTCCCGAAATCCTATGTCTCCTTCTGTCAGGAATTAATGCATGGTGAATGATTATGAATATCATGTATTTGTAACTTGTGCAATTGTTTTAGTGTCAATATTCAGTCTAATTCTTATCTATTGTCTTAGAGAAGGCATTAAGAGGTTCATGACCAAACATATCTGTTATGATAATTTGTGATTCTGTTTTATGGCTGCTAAAGTAGAAATAGACAGTGATTGTGATTTAGACACTCCATATGGGTGAACATGTTGCAATGGCAGTCTGAAGTGTTCATATGCAAAACAGAAAAAAAGTAAATTTGGGTTTGTAAAGATACACGAGCATATTGATAAAGTGTGGGGCCATGTGAAAGGAGTGACTAGGGGAATCCTAACAACAGGATATCACGGTTACTGTGTACCTAAGAACTTTGAGACCATAACAAGTCAGTCAGGAGGACTACGAGGAGTCACTGTACTGATAGTTACGAACGATGACTGGTAACTACGGACAGAGGTAAACTGTAGAAACAGAAACCCATTCTCCAGTGATAAATAGTCTGATATTTACCCCAGTGGGATAAATAATATATTGTCACTGGGAAGGTAGAATGGGAACCTCTAATATTAAGGGTGGACGCACCCCTTTACAGACAGTCCGAGAGGAAGTGGGTCCACATGCCGTGCAGGGGATAGAAAAGATCTTGGAGAAATCATGTTATTATGTTAAGTAAGAGGGAGGTAATTCCTATTGTCTGATAACACAAGGTCCCTAGAACCCAATTGATAAGTCAATAAGGTAATCAGTTTTAGTAATGTTTCATTGGTACAATGATTGGGAACTGATGTTTTCTGTGATTTTATTTTTGTCAGTAATTTTAAGGTAGAATAACTTGCTGTTGTCAGGGAAAACTTGTGTTTAAAACCTTTTGAAAGGTGCAGTGGGTGTTTTAAAGTTTGTTTTATGAGGATCTGGATAAATTCACCACTGTTTTAATATTTTATGTCATGGTATCAGGTTATGTCTGTATGTTTGTTAGTAGGGTTGGAATGTTACCAGCGATGG
The DNA here is from genome assembly GCA_011038615.1 of Limnodynastes dumerilii. Lineage (NCBI taxonomy): Eukaryota > Metazoa > Chordata > Amphibia > Anura > Limnodynastidae > Limnodynastes > Limnodynastes dumerilii. Next base: position 108,073 of record WWET01004568.1, on the reverse strand, counting down.
TATAATGGCTGAACAGAACAAAGGTCAGAAATTTACACAAACAGTTTTGGTTGTAATTGGTGCAAAGGTGTTATATTTTGGCATTTTGAAGGATACCAAGGTTATAATCTACGGTTAATAGGTAGTGGTTGTTTATCTGTAATACCAGGTATATTTTTGAGATCAGC
>WWET01004568.1:90776-102888 GCA_011038615.1 Limnodynastes dumerilii | reverse complement strand
TCTGCCAAGATTGTGTACCCCCCTATGATACAGGTGGCTAACGGACCGGATCATAAAAGAAAGGAGCAATTGACAGCAAAAGTGCACCAGCACCGGATAGCTCCAGGGTTCCATGCAGCTGCAGCAAACTGTGAGTCAATGTTGGATTTGTGCAGAACACAACCCAGGACAGAGAACAAAGACTCTGCAAGGAATTACCCCAAAGGTATTCTACCTATTTCAGAGACTGCAAATAGACTACATACAACTACCAAAGAGTGGAACCTATGAATACGTACTGGTATGTATAGATTTATTCAGCAGGTGGCCTGAAGCATGACCAGTGGCCAATGCCAATACAGCAAAGAAACTCATGGCTGAAGTTGTTTGCAGGTGTGGAGTTCCTGAAGTAATTGAATCACATTGAGGTACACATTTCACAGGTGAGGTTATGCAACACATCATGTCAGGCATCATACAAGCATTTCACACACCGTACAGACCACAAGCAAGTGGCAGAGTGGAAAGGTTAAAGGAAAGGTTAAATGGTACTTTAGAGTTTAAGGTCCAGAAAGTTATGCAGGATAATTTAAACATCTTAAATTATCTCCTTATGAGATATTGTTTGGTTCAGTACCAAAAACAGGTTATTTTGCAAAAGAATTGCAGCATGCTCATGGTGATCTTACAGGTTATACGCAAGCATTAACAAGCCAATTGACTAACCTGCATGTAAAAGTCTTCTTCCAGACTGATAATTCAGAGAACACGCATCCTTGCAGGTTGGAGATTGGGCCTATCTAAAAGGACACATGAGGAAAAGATTGGATCCCAGATGTAAAGGACCATATCATATGTTACTGCTGTAACAGTCCAAGGGAAGAATACCTGGATCCATGCCACAAATTGCAAGATCTCCATTCCAAGGGAAAAGGGGAGTTACTTTCAGAATGAAACAATATATGTTATTGGGGACTGGGCCTGAGGCAGACTTATGGGGTTTAGTCTTCATACTAGGAGGACTTAGTGCTTAGTGCTAGGTGTTGTCAGTTCTAGTGCCTATAATGCTACCAGATACAAAAGAGATGTAGTGCCATAACAAAGTTTTGTAACAGCACAGATCAGTGTTGGACTATTGGACAGCCTCAGAAGGAGGTATGTTTCAGGTTGTACGATCAGCCTTTGGTAATTATATTCCTGATCCAGAATGAGTGTACAAAAAAAATGTAAGAAACAAAGGGAAAGCTACAGAAAGGCCATGGAATAACGGGGTGGTTGATGGCAATATTAATGATGTTTGCAAAAATAGCTGGTTTAGTATTATTTTTCTATGTACTGATCAAATTGTTTTTCTGTTGCTTTACATGTATAAGGAAAAGGCGAAACAAAGGGATACGTGAAACTAAGGAGAAAGTGACACAGAAAAAGCTGTACAAGACCCTGAGGCGTGTCTATGCTGATCCAGACACAGAAATGATTCGTTTGGCAACACGTGAGGACGCCACAGAAAGAGATACAGCGCAAAGGAATGGACAAGGCAGAGTTGAACACCCTACACCCTCATCCTAAAAATAGAGAGTTACAAGAGATGGCTCTGGGTAAATCAGGACCCTACCGTGAAGGACGGTTATTACCCTCCACCTAGAAGGATATATGGACTTTTTCGAGGTGACTAGCACCGCCAAGTGGGGAAAGTATTCACAGGGACACAGTTTTCGCCAAATTGTGGTCTGGGAGGGAGCCTGAGTTATCCAGTAGTATGGAAGGAAGGAGTTATTTTAGTATAAAAAGGAGGGTTTGTAAGGGTTGAAATGAAGTTATACGTAAAATAACTAGTACTCCATTTTGTATATCTGTATCCATTTTGTCTTTTGAATTATTACAGCAAGGAATTCAGTAATTTTGTGCATTTAGAACAAATAGAAGGTTATTTAAACAAAACATTTACCAGAAATCATGTTAGTATGATTGAACTTGTTTAGGGTAGCATTGCAGAACGGCACCTCAAACTGACCCCGGCCTATGAAGATAATGATTACTGACGCGCTTGCAGATAAGAATATTTTATTGTTTTCTTTTGCTAATTAAATTGCTATTTGTTTTCTTTTCTAATTAAACTGCTTAAACTGGTGTATGTGACAAACACATTATAAAAATCTGTATTTTATGCTAATAAATTAGAATTCATTTGGTAGACAGAACTAAACGTGTGTCTGAATCTGACTTCTCCGACCGGTCGTACAATAAGGTATCCTGGCAGAACGAAGACCCTTGTGAAAACCCTCTCCGTGGAAGGTCTAGGTGGGGGAACACCTCCAACACTTTTCGACCTGGCTCAAAGAACGTCAAGGCCGATGCCTGCAGTTTTTTGGATACTCATGTCTTCAAGCCGGCTCCTCTTCCTATTATTCCTTATTCATCTATCCTTGTTGGACTCTCTCAAGATCTGTTCTGTTCTGTGGTCTTATGAATAAAGCTCCACACTAGACACCACCTAACCTGCTTTTCGTTCCCTCTGCTCTTAGAAGATCAATTCTTCTTGGATTTCCTTCTTGCAAGACAGCTGGACATCCTGGTATTTCCAAGACTAAGAAACTCCTCTCTCAGCATTACAATACAACATATAACCTAAAAGGCTATGGTAGAGGCAAGGATAGGAACAATATTGTTCAGCGCTTATAGCTGCTGCGGGGTCCGGGTTATGCACAACAGGTATAGACACACTCTATACCTTATAATGAACAATTTCCAAAACAATACAAAGTGCAACCTATGATTCCGCGCTGCTATGGGTTTAAACACTCATGACACAGCTAGATACAATGTAGTCAGTTCACAGTTGGCCAATATCAACAAGTCCTTATGTGTATTCAAAGGCTTGAATGGAAGATAATCCAGAAATAAAGTAAGTTTATTGCATCTCACCAGACTTCTGTGAAAGGTATGTCTTTAAACATGCTCCACGGATCATCTCCCGGATCGAGGTCTCTCTGTTTGTCGGCGTCTCCTTGTGTCTTCTGATTAATTTTTCCTTCCCAATGACTGGTTCGCCTCCAAAAGGTAGTTTCCAATCAGTGCGTTGAAGCGTTCACACATGTGGGTGGACGTGGGAAGAAAAAAGGGAGGCAGATCTAAGAGCACACCATTTATTTGAATGACTGCATATGAATAAAATATACTCACATCGAGCAATGGGACATTTGTCTAAAAATATCCAAACACACATGTATATTAACCGGTCTTGTCTTGACGTCTTAATAAAAAGAATAGCTTTAAAAAGTTTTAAAGTTTTTGCAGTATAAACAAGCCAACGCGTTTCAACCGGCCCTCCGGTCTTTCTCAAGGCTGAGTGACCACTGCTCGTCACTTCCGCTTATACAGGTAAGTAATAACCCCTGCACCACCTTCCTTCTTTTAAACAATATCTATTTGCAACCTTTATGTTTAAAACATTGAAATAAAATGCCTATATAGATTCCGGACAAAATCAATCAAAGAAGGGGAAATAAAGATATAAAACACTGCTTTTTCGTATGAAGTCTTCATATATATTCAAACCCAATTTCAAATGGGAAACAACATGCAAAAGGAAAGAGAAGGAAAAAAGGAAACAGTTTATTCTTCAAATGCCTTTATGTTCTTTATGGCTCTCTTATTAGAGGAACCATTTTAATTCAAATTCCCCGTTTAATCCTGAGGGTTCTAAAGATTGTAAATTGTAAATCCAAAGCATTTCAGCTTTAGCTAAGGATTCAACTAAATTAGGGTTCCTCCAATTTTCTTTTACTATCTTAAAGCCAATCATTTTAGTGATGGAATTTACTAAGCATTCATGATGAGCACTGAAATGTGCTGACAGACAGTGGTTAGGATAACCCTTCTTAACATTTCTAAAGTGCTCCTGCCATCTCGTTTTTAGGGGTCTTGTAGTTCTCCCCACGTACTGTTTTGTGCAGGAGCACTCTATTAAATACAAAACATTTTGACTATTACATGTGATGAAATCTTCGATTTCATATGTTTCCCCTGTTACACTTGATTTGAAGACAGTGGTTTTAGCCTCCTGTTTTTGGTGTGTTCTGCATATGCTGCAAAGACCACAGCGATAAAAGCCTACTGATTTAATTCTTGTTTGTTGTATCGGTTCTTGTCTGAAAGTGCTTTTTGTTAAAATATTGCCCAAATTACGGGCTTTCTTATATACAAAACAGGGTTGGGGCGAAATATATTCACTCAAAATGGGGTCTTCTCTCAAGATTTTCCAATGATGTCGAATTATTTTTTCTATTTCCTTGTATGCTGGATTAAACTGTGTAATGAAGGGAATTTTGGGCTCCTTTTCTGGAGGACTCTGCTTTTTTATGAGGAGATCTTTTCTACTTATCTCTCCCACATCTTTTACATTTTTATTGAGTTCTTATTCCGTATAACCTTTTTCTAAACAAAGGTTTTTTTTAAGGAATCTGCATGTTTTGAATATTCTCTCTCATCAGTGCAGTTCCTTCGGACCCTTTGTAATTGATTAGTAGGTATATTTTTAAGCCAATTTTGGTGATGGCAACTTTTCTTACTAATAAACGAGTTACAGTTAGTTGGTTTGACATAATTTGTAGTTTTAATTTTATTATCCTCAATATATATGGTTAGATCCAAGTAATTGATCTTACTTGAACTTCTATCAAAAGTCAACTGAATATTTTTATCATTGGAATTTAAATACATACAGAATTCGTTTAAGTCATCTTGCGTACCCCCCCACACAAAGATGATGTCATCTATAAACCTATACCACCTTATAAGGTGCTTATCCCATTTGTGGGTGTTCCATACATATAGGTTTTCCCAATGGGCCATAAAGATATTTGCTAAACTTGCTAAATTTCGCGCCCATCGCCGTCCCCGTTAGCTGCATATAAAACGCATCTTTAAAGAAGAAAAAGTTATTTGTTAACATAAATTTCAAACTCTCTAATATAAAGTTCCTCTGTGTTAGAGAGACCCTTTCGAAAAAACAGTCTATGGCTTCAATGCCATCATCATGTTTTATACTGGTATACAGTGAACTGACGTCCGCTGTAACCAGAAGCCAAGAGTCCTGCCACTGTATTTGTTCTAATTTATTTATAATGTCAAGAGTATCTTTTATGTAGGCTTTAGTTTTTTTCACTAAAGGCTGTAGTCTCCTGTCAATTAGTTCGGAAAGTTTAGATGTTATGGAATTTATTCCCGACACTATGGGGCGGCCCAGGGGTTTTGTGCTATTTTTGTGCACTTTGGGGACTGTATAGAACACCAGTATTGAGGGATTTTCTACCTCCAAGAATCGTTTTTCTCTACTTGTAATTGCATCTGTATTAGAGTATTTATTAATAAAGACATTGTACTTTTCTAATATTATGTTGGTGGGATTAGTCCTTAATTTTTTGTACGTGGTTCTATCTCCCAGTTGTCTTAATACTTCTTCTCTATAATCTGGTGTGTTCAGAATGACCACTTCCCCTCCTTTATCTGCCGATTTAATTGTGATTTCTTTTTCCTTCTGTAATTTTTCTAAAGCCTTTCTTTCTTTAAAAGTTAAATTATTCCTGTATTTTTTGTGTTTCATTCTGAACTGCAATTTTCTTATTTCTTTGGTGACTATACGGTTAAAAGTCTCTACAAAACATCCCTTACTGTGAGCTGGATAGAATGTCTCTCAGCATGTCTGGTGGCGTTCCTGGGAAAAAGATGTTATTGAGTTTGTTTCCACTTGTAAGACTTGTGTTCAGAATAAAGTTCCTTGTCACTCACCCTCTGATCTGTTGCTCCCTTTGCCTGCTTCGTCCAAACCTTGGACCCATATCTCCATGGATTTCATCACCAACCTACCCATTCATCAGGATATAACACCATATGGGTAGTAGTTGACCGTTTTTCTAAAATGGCTCACTTTACTGCTCTTACTAAATTACCCTGTGCCAGGACTCTTGCTTCCTTGTTTATTCAACATATCGTCTGGCTCCATGGACTGCCTTCTGACATTGTTTCAGATCAGGGAATTCAATTTGTTGCTCGTTTTTGGCGTTCTTTCTGCTCATCACTTGTTATCAACATCAGCCTCTCTTCTACCTATCATCCACAATCTAATGGTCAGACTGAACGGGTCAACCAATCTCTGGAACGATTTCTTTACTGTTTCATCTTCAAATTTCATGACAATTGGATGGAATGTCTACCATGGGCAGAGTTCGCCAATAATAATGCCTCCACTGGTGTGTCTCCTTTTTTCTGTGTGTTTGGTCTTCATCCTCAGGCCAATTCCTTTCAGGACATATCTTCTACTGCTATAAGCCCTCACAAAAATTCATGCCTGCTCAGGTCCGTCTGCAGAAAGGTCCATGCCACCATCAAATCTTCGTCCCTTCAGTCTAAAAGATTTTTTGATCAGCATCGTAAGACTTCGTTCTTCAAGGTTGGGCAATGGGTGTGACTATCTACCCACAATATTCACATTCGTCAGCCTTGCAAGAAATTAGGTCCTAGATTCATCGGTCCCTATCAAATCATCCGTAAAATCAACTGGATCAGCTTTAGGTTAAATCTGCCCCGTAGTCTTCGCATTCCCAGCACCTTTCTTTGTTCTCTTTTCAAACCAGTTTTTTTTCTCCCCCCCCCCCCCCCCCTCTATTCTGGTGAATGGTCAGCAAGAATTTGTTATTGACACCATTCTGGATGCCAAGTGGGTACAAGACCAACTTCATTTTCTCATGCACTGGAAGGGCTATGGTCCTGAAGAAAGGTCTTGGATGCCCTCCAGAGAGGTCCATGCTGAAAGACTTAAGAAAGATTTCTACAAAAAATTTCCCTGGAAACCTAGGCTGAGGGTTTATTTTCTGCCTTATGCTTCTGCCTTTCTTCTTATGCCCTTAGCTCTTGTCTCCTAACTCCCCTCCTTTGATCTCTTAGCCCTCTTGCTCCTTGTATATTTTCTGTGCCTATTACTTTCTTGAGTGCCCCTCCAGTCCAGCCCAGTTCCTCACCATTAACCCATTGTTTGCCTTCCCTCTCTTCCTCTCTCCCTGGTGTTCCCTTCTAGGGCCTCATTAATTAAAAACGATTTCTAGCTGCGATTTAACATCGCGGCCCATCGCGGCTATTTTGCTGCAATTTTTTTTTTAAGTTTTAAAATTCATTAACACACAATTTTTTTCAATCGCAGGCAATGCTCCGCGATGTTTAAAGGGCTTAATCATTAGAAAACCACAGCGATTAGCCCTTTAACTAATCGCGGCAAATCGCCAGATATTGAAAAAAACATCAGTTACATTGGTCCTCTACTTTTTGACGTCACCTGTAGTATAAAAACAGTGCCCCCTAGTGACCTGATCGTCATAATAAGAAGCCGCCATGGAGTAAGGATGATCTTCTGCTTCGTGTCAACTGGAGAAGAGGATCCAAGTTGGAAGAAAACACAAGAAGACATCTGAAAAAGAACATTTGAAGTCTTTCCAAGATGCGGACATCAAATAGTGAGTGTAAAAATATTTTTTATTATTTTATACACACAATACATTGCACACACTTCACTTACATTAGTAGAGATGACCACCGAAGGTAAGTGCACTCATGTAGGGTACATTGTTAGTTAGGAAAATAATTTTTTTTACATGCATACTTTATTTTTACAATGTAGGGGTTAATGTATGTCTTGTGATTTTATTTTATTTTTTTTATACTGTACACGCAGCGCTGCATGATTACAAGTGTAACCATGTTGTGCTGTAACCATGTTGTGCCTATAGAATTACAAGGATCAGCTTTGCTGATCCTTGTTGTTCCATCAGTACAGCATGGCTACGGCTTGCAGCCATGCAGCGCTGAGTTTTTACACACACAAAAAGACATGTTTTGTTATACGGACATGTGTTTTTGTTGGTCCCGATTGGCTCAAAAAATGAAATCACACCTCTCTGGCTGCGATTTAATTTTTTGTGATTTAAAGGTGATTTCACTGTGATTCGGTGAAATCGTCTTTAATGAATTACAAACTTTGTATGTTTGTAATGAAAAAAAATCGGGACCGCGATTTTTACACTCGCGATTAAAAACACAATCAAATCGTGTGATTTGGAGCTTAATGAATCCACTTTGGCGATTTTTAAGCTCCAAATCATGTTATTTATCCCAAATCGAGCTTAATGAATAAGGCCCCTAGTGTGAATCCCTTGCTCTCTCCCATGTGCCTGTAGTTGTCACCCCTCCAGGGTTCCGCTGTGTGGCTGCGTGAGTGTGAGTCCTGGTGAGTCCTGTCTGTCCAGTCTGTCTTTATGATTCCCTTTGGTCCATTATTTTGGTTCTGTGTTTCATGTAGTTCGTCACAAGTCAGTCCCTTATGACTTTGTCTGTTCCGGCTTTCTGCTCTACCTGTTCCTCTGTTATCCTTTACATATTTTCCCTGTTGGGGCGCAGACAATTCCATCCCCACCATTAGGGGCCCTGGTGAACACCACCTGATAACACAGACTCTGTGCCCTGCTAACCACTCTCGTAACTTTCCTCTTAACACATATAATAATTATTAACCTCTAATTCTGGGCCTGGGTCTCAATATTTTAATTTTTATTTAATTTGGTGTAAGGCAGTTAGTGAGTTAGATTGTGTGTTAGGTAAGTGTTGCTTTTACTGTTAATAAACTGTTCTAATTTTAGTCATTATTAGCATATTATTATTATTATTATTATTATTATTATTATTATTATTATTATTATCATTTATCAAGGTATCTGTAGCACCGTACAAAATACAACAACAAAATGCAGTACAGACATACAGGGCAAGAATGGACAGCATAGTACATGATAAAATACAATATAAATAGAAAAAAATCACAAAAATACAATAAAGTGAAGCAAGCACAGAAAGCAAGGCAAAATGCAGGTTGTCAAGCCTGGAAGCTCAGGAAGGAGAGAATAGAGCACATTAGGAGGTTGAGAGGGAGCCACCAGGTGGGGACAGGGTAAAAGAGTAGCAGAGAGGGACAAGAGGCTACAAAGTGAGGGGGAAGTGGTGGAGTAGGAAACAACATTAGGACCGAGGGCCCTGCTTACGTGAGCGAACACACTATGTGGGAGATGAACTTACAGAAGACATAAGGAGGGGGAAGGAACGAGAAAAAGGGATAGATGTAAGATGCAGCGAGAATGTTAAGTGGAGGAGGGGTAGACTAGCCTAAACAGGTGCATTATTGAGTGAGCACTTCAAGACCTGCAATATGGGGGAGAGTCTGACTAAAGAAAGAAGGTCATTCCAGTGCAGAGGTGCAGTACGGAAGAAGTTCTGGACACTGGCATGAGATGTGGGGATCAGTAGGGATGTCAGACAGCACTGGTTAGCAGAATGGAGAGGACGGGAAGGGGTGTGCATGGAGATGAGGGAAGAGAGGTAGGAAGCATTGGATGAGGAGATTGCCTTAAAGGTGAGGGTAAGGAGTTTTAAGAGAGGCCTGAAGCAGACAGAAAGCCAGTGGAGGGTTTGACATAAAGGAGAGGTCGATGTAAAGTGGCATGAAGATGAGCTTTTCAGATAGGTGAGCGAGAGACCAATGAAGAGAAGGTTACAGTAGCCGAGGCACGAAATGACTAGAGAATGGATGAGGGTTTCGGGAGCTTTATTGGTGAGTAAGGGACAGATGTGTGCAATGTTGTGAAATGATAAGAATAAGGGAGAGTATGGATGTGTGGTATAAAGGAAAGTGAGGAATCAAGGATGACACCTAGGCAGCAAACTTGAGAGGATGAGGAGGCAGAGGTATCACCAATGTGGTGGAGGAAATCCTAGGGTGAAAAAAACAATTAATTCAGTTTTATCCGTATTCAGCTTGAGGAACCAACCATGTGGATAGGGATGCAAGCACTTGGAAATCTTAGACAGAAGAGAGGGGTTGAAGTTAAGGGAGAAGAGGTAAATTTGGATGTCATCAGCGTAGAGGTGATAGTTGAAACCAAAGGTGTTGATGAGGTTACATAGCACAGAGGTGTAGAGGGAAAGGAAAAGCATGCCAAGGACAGAGCCCTGAGGGACACCAACAGGGACCAAAGGGCGGGGATCATCATTTGTGCTGTCTTATCCTCTCACTTTCCATGTTTTCATGTGAGTAGGTCCAAAGTGTTGGCTCTGTGTACGCCAGGATGCATTTTCTGCAATGAAAATTATATGTCCGAAATATAGACAGCCAAAATCTCATTTTGTATTTTTAAAATATACCTAATTAGAAGGTTTTCCTAATGAATGGGTAAGTATGGCAAATTTAATTTTACCGCCATACTTACCCATTCATTTGCTTTCCGAAATCTTACGCTGCTGACTTGCCACAATGAACAAAAGGTTTGTGTACAAGGGGAGTCTTAGGGTTAGGCTGTAGGGAGGAAAGTCTTAGGGTTAAGCTGCGGCGAGGAGAGTTTTAGGGTCAGGCTGTGGGTAAGGCAGTCTTAGGGTCAGGCTGTGGGGAAGGGAGTCTTAGGGACAGGCTAATGGAAAGGGAGTTTTAGAGTCAGGCTGTGGGGAAAAAGAGGGTTAGGGTTAGGATAGTGGAAGAGTTAGGGTTGGGGTAAGGATTAGGATAAGGGTTGGGGTTGGATAAATACTTACCACTTGCTGCTGTAGATTAATGCTGGGGATGTTCGATTCCTTGTCCTCAGCGGGGCATGAGCTATCAATTTCAGAGCCAGTTCAAAAATAGCTGATACAAAATGGGCCTTTCACAAAGGGCTGAATTGACCACCGACCCACACCTGTTTACACCCTAGGTTGTTTTGTAATACAAAATAAACTTTATCAAGGGAAGAGTATAAAATCACCAGGCTCAGGGAATGTTTGCACTCTTGCTACATACATTTATCCAAGGGTCCTTTTATACTTCCATGCATTCACCATCCTTAGAGGTTTACTCATTTTAAATCTCTTCCCCCCTTTTCCCGCGGTTTCCAAGGTGGAGTTCCAACTCTGGATCAGACCCCACATCTCTTAATCTCAGATTGAGTAGGAGCCTTGCAAAGTATGGATTAAAATTTTCATATTATTCTAAAAATCAACCATAAATAGTATTGGCTGTTCGACATAATATATAAAAGTAATTCAATTAAACATGTACGTAGGTTACCATTGACCCCCCAAAAAATGACAGTAAACAAAAATGTTCATAAATAAGCAATTCAGCATATTTCAGTGAAATAAACTGTAATTTTAACATATTTAACAATTTTTTTAGATCCAGGAAAAATGATGAATATCAAAGATTTTCTATAGGTTCATGGGAATGAGGAAGTTTCTCTGCTAACATGCATTAAGGACTGTATTCACACTTAAAGGTGAGTTAGATGCAGACAAAACAGCACCAAACTCACTGGTGCAGCCCCTAACCTGCCCCCCATTTATAGGTACCTTATGGTACTTAAAAGTGCCTTAGGGCTACCTTATCTTACCATGCGTAGTTTCCTTCTTAAGAAGTAAACCGTGCACGGACAATGCCTCTCCCCACTTCCTCCTCCTCCACTGACTTGACTCTGCAGAAGAAGGTTTAACACATACTAGTAGCATGTGTCTGTAATATTATTCAACATCTTTTTTCTTTTTATAGATATTGCCTTTGCTTAATACTTCTATTGCCATTTCATACCTTCGTGAAAAGTTGTAAGTCTCCAGAATAGCTACTCTAGAACAGCCCCCCCTCTCAGCTGGTATCCCAGGGCCTCATTTACTAAAGTCAATTGTGTCCAGCGCTTTGCTATCGCTAGACATCAGTGGCGCACCCAGGGGGGATTTCCAGTTGCCCAGAAACCCCCTTTTACATCCTGAAAGAAAAAAAATTAAGTAAAAATAAAACATTTACTGTAGTATGCGGTTGCCGTTCAGTGTATATTAGGATCAGCGCTCAGGCTGTCTCCTCTAAGTAACGGAAATGCTGCTGCAGATGGTGTCTTACAGAGAGACAGTGAGTTTGCCGATCATAACATACACAGAGCAGTCGGCAGTGTGCTGGCTGCTCTGTGTATGTTACACTCGGCACACTCACTGTCTTCCTGCAACACACCATCTGCAGCAGCATTTCTATTACCAATGGAGGAGACAGTCTCAGAGCGTCAATCCTAATATACAC
>WWET01004568.1:78218-89795 GCA_011038615.1 Limnodynastes dumerilii | reverse complement strand
TTATATCCCTTTATGGAGATGGCACAGCTTATTATGGATCGGGAACTGGCACACTTTATAAAGTATATTAGGGGTCTGAGATATTACATTGTAATACATGTGAGCTATATTAGGATTTAGGAATGACACACTATATATAGTGTGCCATTCCCAGATCCCTAATATACCCCATATATATTATACTATATGCTTAGACCACTATTATACCCAATATGTACTTTATATAGTGTCTTCTCTAGACCCATATATTAGGGGTCTGGGGATGGCACACTATAGAAAGTCCATATTGGGTATAATAGGGGTAAGGAATTAGCACATACTATAATATTTAAAGGGTATATTAGGGGTCTTGATATGGCAAACTATGTACTGTATACACTAATATAACTTGTACATATTATATGTACCATTACCAAAGCCATAATCTACCCAGTATATTTTTTATATAGTGCGCCCTCTCTATAGCACTAATTTACTCCACATGTATTACAATAATTTGGAAACCCCCCTTTAAAAATCCTGCGTTTGCCACTGGACATCACTGTGATTTTTCAGAGATATTTTTCAAAAGATCGCCGTATTCACTATTAGTCGCTTTTGCTTGGCGATTGAAAATCAACGTTGATGTTGATCGATTTTTCAATGATCGCAAGCGCAGCAATCTTTCTTCACAAACTCCCGGGACTTCTATCTTCTAATGTTATTTTGATTTTCTGGTTTTCTAAGTGTAAAATCGCACTTGCTTTCTCATAGTCGCGGGACTTTCCTGAACTCCCGCAAGATGACGCCACAAAACCTTTTTAAAAGAGTATTTTGCCTCTATCAAAAGCCACCATTTTGTGCTTATCAGAGTGGACCACAGTTGTGGATTTGAGCTTCAGCGTTTGCCTCTGTGTGCTATTGTTAAAGTTTCTCAGCACTGTCTCTGTTTAAGCATGTAAGTGTAATTGATTAAAAACTGCATATGTAAGAATCTTTATTTTAAATATGACTCTAAATTAGGTAATGTTTTGTACCTAGTCTATCATTCAGTTTAAGGATTACTTGCTTCTACTATTTCTCTGTATGTGTATTAAAACATAGTTTTGCCGTGAGCTTCTTTTCTGTGTCCTCTCCTGTGCCATGGTTGTATATTTTTATGCATGTGTAAGTTAATATTGAGGCCATTACACTGGCTTTAATTTGGAGAAATATGTGTTATGAATATTAAAGATTACCTTTATCACCATTTCAATGCTACTTATATTGTTTGTTCTAAAGTGGAATATTTAAGTAGAAACTTTATTTACTGACTTTTAATTGTTTTATCATTTCCCTAGCTTGAAAATGTCAAAAACTGTAGTCCCCCACACCCTGCCTCTGGAGTCCGACTCGGAGGATAGAGGAGATGGGCAGGCACCCCCCCACCCAGAAGACCAAAAAGACCAAAACCAGGCGCAATGTCCGCTTCTCATATGAGAACTGCGCTTTAGTGGATGGCATCATGCCAATTTACGATGAGTAATATTGTTGCTGCTGTTAATGCTGTGGGTGTGCAAAACAGATCGGAGATCACCTGCAGAAAGTGCTTCCCTGATATCAAACGCAAACTGCGGGACAAATTGATAGTGGAAAGGAGAGCTGCACGTTAGACAGGTGATGGCCCGAAGAAAACCTTCAAATATATTTCCCATATGAGGAAAATATGCATCCAATCTTTTTCAGAAGAGGCCCTGGAGGGTGTCAATGTCAATGTACTTTGTATTATTTCATCTAGCTCAGGAGACAGACATGTCGGCGACTCCAGAGATGCCATCAACGCCACCACAGTTTAGCTGTTCATCGGATGATGAAAAAAATTGGTAAGCATACTTCATTTCCTTGTTTAGTGATGAATTGGTTTTGGATCCTTTAGCCTTTAGCCTTGAATACCTGTAAAAGAAGTATATGTGTTTAATGTATTTTCAGGTTTGATGTTAGTTTAAAGTAAGCTGTTTTTTTTCTCCTTTGTTTTACCCTTTTTTGATTATTAAGCTGTATCGTTTTTTTTTGCAGTAGTGTGGAAACAGAATTAATAACTTAATAACTAAAGGAAACATAATGATTAATATCTGCATAGCAAGGGAACAAAGGATCGCAAAAGTGCGGGAAAATGTGAACGCGGACGAACACGAATATACGCATGTACTGTGACACGCGTTCACGCTTTCGCGGGCTTTTATTACATTCAAAATATTCATTTTAATACACACATTAACAAACACACAAACACACAGAGCTTGTTCAAATTTAATGTATGTTTTCGTTCCTATTTATTAAAACTGTGCTTTACCTTTATAGACGGTATAATCATCGAATAATCGCTGACCAGCGTATGAATGCAATAACCATGCAATGTTTATAGTCCTAGGGTAGATAAAATCATAACCCATAATGTTAGACTAGTCGCTGAAAGACCGCATGTTTGCAGCAGTAGTTATGCACATTGCTAGGTTAGAGTAAGAAAATGTGTATGAATGAATGATATGAAGATGACCCTCCGGGAGAGGAACAATGGAAGACCCCAGGACCAATGACGAACTAGGAACCAAAGGAGGATTAAGATCCCTCCAATCAAGTGGAAGTTTGGCGACCCCTTTCATCATGGGACATAAAAGGACACTCTGTTGGACATTCTCTCACTCTCCTGAGAAGACTTCTGGACTGATCGTCTTGCCTGCTAGTTGGTCGTGCTGCTGATTGTATCGATTGAAGCTGTACCTTGTTGTTAACTCTTTCCTTGCCAAGATAAAACACGCTTTTGTAAGTTTGAACGAATCTTCGCTTCTGTGCTAACTTTTGCTATAATTGCGTATAATTGCGTACTGACGCATGGGGTACTTTTGGGGTACACGGACTCAACAGTAGAACAAACTAAACAGTAAACAAAAGAAGAAACGTTTTATGTCACCCAAAAAAACAATTTTTTTTTAATAAAAAAAAGATTTCTGTTGCATTCAAGTTTTCACAAAGAATTTATATGAAAATACTTACCATCCTTATTTCTCCTAGATCCATCACAACCCTATACCTCCGAAGCCGTTGTCACTGTTGCCCATGAACTTGTGCGTCACACTCCATTTGGAGGAGTTTCCGCCAACAACACCCCAACCAACACTCCAGCCTCAAGTTGAGCCGCGACAATCTGCATCACAAGATTAAGCCCAAACCATTTTACAAACCATAGCTGCAATCATCCACTGTCTAGAGCGACATCAGGCAGGAGTGGAGGACAACAGAAACAGCATGGGTCAATTCCAAAATATCTTCAGACGCCAAATTACTGTCACCAATTTGGGTTTGAACCGCATAGCCTCGGCCATAGAGAACCGCAATGTGCTAATTGCACAGAATACGAGTGCATTGGAATCAAGGAACAACCTGCGGAGGGAGGTCAATAGCATTTCGGCACAATTAAACAGCAATATTGCTCTTGCAAACCAACCTGGAACATCATCCTCTGGAGAAACCAGCCACATCAACATTCCAGGGAGTTCTGCACTGAATACTCCGCCCAGACAGGGAGCATGCACGGGGTGTTAGAGGCAGAGCTCATGCCACCACACCGACCCACCAATCAAAACGTAAACGGCAGTAATGTTGCTTCTGAAATGTAAATTAAAAGTTGAGCGTTTTCCTTATATTTGCTGACCACATTTTTATTTTTATAAAAAAAAACATTATGGTCAGGATGACCAGGTTGATGGGAACAACAATAAATTTATTTGCTTGAGAAAATAAAACAACACTGTGTTGTGTTTTAATTAACTCTTACACTAAAGTAAAAGGAAAATAAAAGGAAAATAAGTGGATACATAAAAGTCTTTGCATTTTGCAGACATAACTATTAAATTTGAAAGTAACACACAGCTAATTAAATAAAATTACAAGTAAAGAAGTACACTTACATGTAAACCGGGTCCGGATTAGATTCTGTTTTATCTGCCTCCCATCCTCAGTAGAACCCACATCTCCAGTTGGTAAATGGCCTTGCTCATGATCCTCAACTGCTCTAATGTCGGAGGAATGTTGGTTTAGGGCTACATTATGCAGGAGACAATAAGCAAGCACAATCTCAGAAACCTTTTCTGGCTTACAAAGCAACACACCACCAGATTTATCAAGGCACCTGAACCTGGGTTTTAATAGTCCAAAGGTACATTCTATCACTGCTCTATTGGCAAACCGTTTAGTTGGTCTCAGCAGTATATGAGTGCAATTTATAGCACCCAGGACATTAGGAAATCCTGAGATACAATAGAATGCTTGTTTCAGGGCTCACCAATTTGACTCCTGGCTGGGAAAGCAGATATATGTTGGCACAAGTTTCTTAAGTGCACTTAACATGAGTAAAGTGACGTGAAAAACTGGCCTGTGAAAGCCCCACCACTCTCCCAGTGACAGCCTGGAATGAGCCAGTCGCAAGAAAGTGGAGGGCACACATTAATTTACATCCCAGACAATGCGTGAGACCTAGATGTTGGTGGGTCCAAATCCCTCCTCACCTGCTCATAAATTGACAGGAGGTTTGCACGGTTCAGCCTAAACAGTTACACAACCTCCTGGTCAGACAGGGAGACCAGGTCCAAACGCACGTTAAACACATGGACGTGTCGGATGATGTGCTGCATGTGCTGAACCTGGGCTGGTGATGTTCTGTCTCCTCCACATTCCTTGATGTGGCAGCAACAATTGCTGCCACACCAGCATTCACAATCAAAAGCACATCTTCCACAGAAAAACCCTCCACAGAGATTTGTATACTCGCCATAGCGATTTATAATACGGCAAGTTTCACTAACCCACATCTCCAGCTTTCTGCTGATTTTACTTTAGTAAATTCAGTGAGTTTAAGCTCGCCAGAGTTTAAATCAAGTTTAGTAAATCCCTGGAATCAAAAGTATACCTTTCTTAATGTGTATGGCCCTAATCAAAATATAAATTTTATCAATCTCACATCCAAAGACTAGCAAGTAGACAGCTTTATAATTTAATGCTTGGGGGCAATCTTAATATAGTTGCTGACCCACAAATTTATAGGTCCCCCCTCCAGAAAATCCCTCCCACTTCTTGGGTAGAAGCTTCTCTATCCTACACTCCACCTGGGGTACCCCTGGGGGTTGCAGGGAGTGAGGTGCACATTCTGAATTTTTGACAGTGATGTTGCACCTTTGTGGGACTATGCATAGGTCTTGTGCTTAGATTTCAGTACATGGTGGCATGAGAGGTGTTGCTAGGCAACAGTCAGCTGGTGGAGGCTCATTGTGAAGCAGGAGGGTGGTTTTCTGGAAGTATCAATGTAAAGTGTGATGCGTAGAAAAAGACAGTTGAGAGTCAGTTGGTGAGAGCGGTTAGAGAGAGCAGAAGTGATGGCAGTGCAGATCGTGAGAGAGAGAAATGGTATGTCCAGATTCCTAACTTAACTTAAGATTCCTACCTCAGACCTAGTCGGAACAGGGCTTTCCTGCCCCCCCCCCCCCCCCTCCTCTTCCCACCCGACCCCTCATTTACATGGCTATCCCTACCTGTATGGTGGGGATACGACCATTGTAAATGATGGGTCTGCCCGAGAGATGAAAGAGGTGCTTGTGGCAGGTGATTTCCAACAAATGGTTGGTAACTGAACACCAACTAATCATGGACCCTATATAAAGCAGCACACAACCTTCAACAGCTGATCAGCATTGTTATTAACACTGCAATGGCCTGCTTTGGGAACATGCAGCACACAAACTATGTAACGTATGCTGCATACATTATTGGAACAACAGTAAGGTCTCATGTGGATGAGGAACAACATTACCAGCCATAGGCCATGCACACCATTCCATGTGCTTTCCTTTGGAATGCGTATGGACCTGGACTCCCTCTCAGATCAGGAGGTCATGCAATTTTTTCATTTGAACCGTACAAACCTCCTGAGCCATTTTGAGCAGGTGAGGAGGGATTTGGAACCACCAACATCACGGTCCCATGCAGTTTCTGGGCTGCACAAATTAATGTTCTCCATTCAATTTATGGTCACAGGCTCATTCCAGTCTGTGACCGGAAGAGTGATTGGATTTTCACAGGCGAGCTTTTCACATCACTTTTCTCAGGTGTTACGTGCACTATCTAAAGTGTTACATACATATATCTGCTTCCCCAGCCAGGAGTCACAGTGGCAAGACCTAAAGTTAGCCTTTTATATACGTTCTTCATTTCCAAATGCACTTGGAGCGATAGACTGCACTCAACGCTGAGACCACCTAACGATAAATCATATCTGTACATCAATCACCATTATCATGCGTAGTAGGTCCTTTATGCAATCTACATACCAGTTCGGTACGCAGATTGCCTCTGTGCGGTGTTTAAAGACTGCACAGAGTTATTTAGGTAAAAAGAGGTGGCGTAATGCCACCACAGGGAGGGTTTGGTTTAAAGTGGATGAGGAGAGGTATTTAGATTAGCCAGGGAGGGTGGGGGGTAGGCGGGGAAAGGCAATGTCCGTGTGGACATTGCACAGATAGTTAAGGTAGCCCTATGGCATTTGTAAGTGCCATAAGGTACCTAAAAAGGGGGTCAGGATGGGGGCGGGATGGGGTCGGATGAGTTAGGTGCGGGTCTGTCTGCACATAAATCACAACTGATCTGTGAATCCAGTCCATATTACTGGATTGGTGTCTGCTTTATAATCTAGCTTTACAACAACAAACCCAAATATAATGCAAGTAGACAGTGATGAAGCAGGGGTCTGTAGACCCCTAGAGATGACTTAATAGTGAATTTTTACATGTAAGTGTTAACATAGTAAATCGGTTTTCACCATAGACATGTTGTAAATATTTTAATTTTCCCTTTTTTTTTTTTTGGAGTTAAAAAAATGTGCTACCTTTTTTATTTCACTTATGGACATTGGATGCTTCAGTCAATCAAATTTTTGTGAGTATTGTTTTCTAAAAAATTAACACAACCAATGTGTTTGCCATAAATTTTATTACAAACTAAAGTAATACATTCATGGCTTTTGTGTTGCCATTTTGTACTTAACATCACATAATACAATATACATAATATACACAATATACACAATATACATAATATTTAAGTAACTACAAAAAACGAGAATGTTTGAATCTTTTTATACATTCAATAATAAAATTTATTTTTTAGTATTTTGAAAAATCAACACTACTTGAACAGGTAAGCCTCCCTCCCCTTGTTCTTGCACCACGCCTAGGTGGAGCATTTGGTGCAGAACTGAGTGGTGTTGTGTTGATCCTTGTGTCAGCGGAGGAACTTTTGGCTGGTGCAGGAGTTGTCATGATGTTTTGTTGTAAGACTCCTATAAGTGCAACAACCTGTGTGGTTAGTTGCATCATTGCATTTTGGCCATGGTCGATAGATGTGGCCATAGATGATAGATGCACTTGTTGTTCCATTGGTGATGAAAGTTCTTTGAAGCCTAAGCTCATGATGGCATTAGTGCGTCGTAAGTTGCGTTCCATTGTATGAAAACAACTAGCTTGGCTCCGCATAAAATCTCTCTGTACATCTTGGAAGGCCCCAATATTTTTTTTTGCTAGATCATTAACAAATGTCTTAAATTTGTTTACACAGGTTACACTCACCTGGCTGATCATCATCTGCAAAATCATCACATACTACTGGAGACCCAGACACAGACCCAGAAGGGTTTACAGATTCCATTTGCTCTGTTGATATAAACATGTTTATCATAAATACATCCTCAGATATTAACGCTTACGTTTTTGTTTTTCATCATTGAGGGTGATACTTTAATTTAATAATAATATACAACCTCCTCCACATATATTTGTCTAGCTTCCTCCTCATGGGAAGTATAGGTTTTGGTGAAGGGGTGGTCCTCCGCCTGTTCGTTGTGCAGCATTTCTTTCCTCAGTTAATTTACTCTTTAGTCTTCTTTTAATAACAGAAAACTGTTTGCGGCAATTATCTTCTGTACGCTTTAACATTCCTACCACATTCACCTCATTGACCACTTCCCTCCAAAGTTGCCTTTTTCTCATGAATGAGGTGGTAGCAGCATCACATCCAAGAATTTGATGGTAAATTGGTATGATTTTCTCTACTAGGGCACAATTCTCTGCATGAGAAAAACACACATTTCAACCACTTTTGGTCCTCCCCTCCTCCGTTTCATCCCCTTATTTTGTGCGTTATCATCATCATCATTCCTCCACGCTGCTTGCCGTTTGCGGCTTGACATGTTCAGCCTGCAAAGTTAGGACATTGTCAAATATAGCACTCAATAAAACATGCAAAATACACATTAAACAATAGATAATTACATTTATCAAGCAGCATTGATATTTAACATTATACAATGAACTGGTACATTTTTGACAAACCTAAACGACACAAAGACAATATAGGTTACACTTTCAATATCACATACAAAAAAATGTATATATATAAAAAAAAGAAAAAAGAAATGTCCATTCAAAAGATTGACAGAAGTAATGGCATTAAAAACTGGGTGCATTGTTCACAAAAACTACATGTTACAAAACAATTCACATTCACCTTGAAATAAAATATGGCATTATGTCTGATGTTAGATGCACAGATACAGTATAAAAACAATTGAGGACTATTAAAATGTTTTAAATATATATAATATATAATATACACAATTATTTCTGACACTGCAAAGATGTATCCTAAATATTATATTACTCAAAATGTCAATCTGATTTGCATGCAATAATGTTCAAAAAAGGATAATGTGAGTATAAAAAGTGACATTAATGGGTAAGACACTAACCAACTTCAGGCCAAGTCACTATTTGTTAACATCATTCACACAGATAAACAACAAGCATACAAACAACCTTTAAAAAATTGGCAAACATTCAGATTTTAAAAAGGGCACAACATAGTATAGTTGCAAAATATACTTACAATTATGATGAGAAAGGAAAAGTGCCAATGTAAATTCACAGCTAATTCACAGCAGACAAAACAGCAGCAGACAAAACTTGAAACTGAAAAAACGCTGGGCCTATTAATCATGCAGTCACCTGACTTTGTTCTGTGAAGTCTCGCGTGTTTTCCACAAACTCCAGCGTTGTTTTTAAAAAAAACTACAGTGGTTTATAGTTCAACGCTGGCCTAAACAGAAATTACATTGCTTTAAATGTGACCTACAGCGATTTAAAAAAAAATCGCTACACTTAAAAACGCAGAAAATCGCCATAGTTCTAAAATTGCAGCAGGAAATCTCCATTTAGTAAATACGACAATTTAACAGAAAAAATCACCATAGTTTAATGGCGATGTAGTGCGATTTAAATCGCTGCATTTAATTGCCCCTTAGTAAAACTGGCCCTTAGACTTCCATAATTAAACAGCTTCTGATGGCGGGGCAGTACAGGAATAAATGTGTACACAAAGAGTATGCAAAGTGGAAGATATTTAAATAGTACAGTAAGTGCGTGGTTCAGCTATCCAGACTTCAGAAATATTAAGGTGCAGTCCTGCTATTATAAATCCACTGAGTACAAGGGGAATGGTTTTGCACAGACGTTTTGATATAGTAAGGATCTGGCAACAAACGCACAGTTCCAAGTTCAGCAGAAGCAGTGGTATGAATCTGGTCCTATATGATTACTGTATAGTATGGTGCATAGATTGATTTGACAGAATGCTGACAAAATGACCAAAATTGCTTCCACTTAATAACCAGCTTGTGGATTGTGGAAAACTCCTGAATGATCCAACCACTGCAGACCCGATACTATTAATATTGGTACATGGGAGTGACAAGATAGCTACAATAATTAAGAATTGTGAGTATTGTGATGTCCCCATTGGCTGGAGCATTATGTCACAGTGGAAGAATATAACTTGTTAAGTGGGGAAGCTTTATTTAACACATAAATAACGTGTGTATACATAAATAATGTTGTTGTTGTTTTTGCAACATTGTAGAGTTGGTTAGAATATAATCTAAACTTTAAACATGCAAGTCCCTACTACACCTATATTGGCCTTTCTTTTGTTATATGAAGGATGGTGCTTATGGCATACTCAAAAGAGAGACATCAGGCTTCTGACGTGAATCTTTACTCAGTGGGCCAGATTTACTAAGCTGGGGGTTGGAAAAGTGGAGATGTTGCCCTTAGCAACCATTCAGATTCTAGCTCTCACTTTCCTATTACATACTAGAAGTTGTCTGCTAGATTTTTGCTATGGGCAACATCTCCACTTTTGCAAACTCGCAGCTTAGTAAATCTGGCCCAGTATCCCCTTCTGTCTATGATTACAGTACTGAGTGTGTCATGCCACGTTCCTCTCTTACTTTCAGAATGTGAAGGAACCATAGGCATATCTATAATGGGTGCAGGGTGTTCAGTGCACACGGGCCCCTCAGAACAGGGAGCCCTGTGGCATTCATCCTGCACCGCATATCAGGGTTGGCAGGAGAATGGGATCCCATCTGGCATCTATTTGTTCCCTCCAGGAAGGAAGAAATAGATGCCAAATGAGCCCCCCTTCCCCTACGGTGGGACAGTCCTGATTCGCACTCCAAAAAGGGATGGGGTTTAAATATGCTCATTAGACCCTGCCCATTTTGAGGTCTGCAACCCTGTCTCAGGGTACAAATCCTGTACAAGGGCCCCCTCACTTCTTAAAACTTCCCTGGGAGGAACACATTGGTTATTGTGGCAGGAAAGAAGTTTCTACGCTCTATAAGAGGAAATGTCAAAGCGCGGTGTGCCTTGAATCTACTGTAAATTCATAAAAAGTCTTACCATGAAACCAAGAGTTGTAAATTGGTTGTAAAATAATAATATAAATGATAAGAAACAAACAAGCCTTTCTTGAGTAAACCTGCCAACTATTACTTTTTATCTCTAATTTATCTGTGTAATTTGTACCTATATAAATGTAACAGAAATTTCTGTTGTTCTGACAATAATTTGATTTTAATAAGAATGACCTGGTTATTGGCCTTTACATAATAGATTTTAATACAATAAACAAAAATAACATAAGAAAAATAGCAAATATGAAAAATATATACGATCAAGGGCTAACAGACACTGTATTTAATCAGAAAAAGAGAGAACATTGTTCTGAGCTGTATTGAATCTATAGCTAACCTCCATAATGTTGCAATCTTAAAACAAACAAACAAAAACCCAAAACATAAATCCAAACATTTACAAGATGCGTTGTTTGATCATATAAGTGAGCAGTCACATCTCCCTAGAGTTTTGGGTCGAAAGACAGCATTTCTCACAAATCAACATGTTACAGCCACTTTGCAAACCAGCAATTACCTTCCCTGAAATTCTGGTTACCAGTTTTCCTTGTCGACATTGGCATCTGCTACTGTGCTGCCCTTCGATTGCTGCCTTTAGGTTGGCTGCTCTGACCATCATGCTCCTTCCCCCCACTTCCACCAGTGGGGAACTTTGGGCAAGAGCAAGAGCACAGAGCACCAGAGCACACACAAGGAGTGGCTATAGAGTTCTAGTTATCCCCACCACCCCACACACACATTACTCACAACTCTTCAAATTCAAC
>WWET01004568.1:65905-78165 GCA_011038615.1 Limnodynastes dumerilii | reverse complement strand
TACAAGATCTTATCAAGTGGACCCCTCACTACATTTCTTGGCTTGGCTGCATAAACACCATTAAAATTAATGTTCATCCCTGATTGTCAGATCTGTTCCAAATGTTCCTGGACAAAGTCCCTTTATCTTTTCTCAATACAGTGTGGAAATCTGTATAGGGTAATTTACATTAATAATATATAAATCATATCAATCTACAGATTTTATTATTATTATTATTATTATTATTATTATTATTATTATTATTATTATATTATTTTAATATTACATAGAATCCAATTTTATCAATTAGACAATGAACACAGGCAGGCCTAAGTGGTAGTCATATGTTAACTAAGTGGTAGTCATATGTTAATTACCAATGAACAATATACTGGCTTTATACTGGTCCAATCAGAATTGAGGAAAAGTTTAGTGAGAGCAAGTAAGTTTAGAAAAAATTAGTTCATCACTGGAACTCTGACTGGTAAGGTGTTAAATGGTACTAAAAGATGACTGCTAAAATCACTCTCTCCATAGCTATTAATCTTTCTATTCTTTCTATAAAATACTATTCTTTCTATAAAATGCATCCTGGTTAAACGCACACTTTTACTTATTTATGTCTGCTACTGGACGATGTAAAATTCTTTGTTAAACTCTGCCATTTTGGAAGCCATGTGTGTGCGGCTACTTTTAATTAGATATGGCTGTATTTAGTTTTGATGTATTTCTGTTATCTGAATATGTGTAATAAATAAATGTTAATCTTTGGTGACCTTATTATATGCCGAAACATATCATGAAAATTCTAGGTTTTAACAACATTAATGTCTTTATGTGGGCAATTCATCTGTAAAAGTAAATGTTCCAGAATCATGATTTTTTGTATAACAAAACCAACTTCTTTTAACTGATATTAGCAACACAACTAAATTTCAAATGGCTAAGGAGTGGAAGCCCCACTATGCAATTTCGTACATTGCATCTATGGAATTCATCAGCAGCATCAAGTATAATATAATGCCAGTTTTCCACAGAGTGTGGGAGCCATGATTTTCCCATTACAATTGCACCCTGCCTGGGTTCTTGTGAATCATCTCTCACAGCCTCTATTTTAGGCCTTCACCTAATAACATATCCACTCTTGCAATAGATTCTTGCACCAGGGTTGACTTATACCCCTTTCAGTAGTGGAAATGGGGAGGTGCGTGCCTTATGCACTGCTAATCTGAGGGTGAGGAAAGGGCAGAAAATAAGTGTGGTCCAGGAGGGATGTAGGCTGCTGAGGGTAGAAAGGTGAAACTCCCTCTTAACTGAGCTTCTGATATCCCTAGGAATATATGGTACGATATGGTAAGAAAAAGAGAATTCTACTCTGCACCACATCTCACACTAAATAGTAGAACAGTTGGTTTGTAATAACGACAGAATAAATTTGAAGGAAAACAATGTTTTTAATCTATATATATGTCAGATATAACGGTGTTGACATGGAGTGTTATAATGGATCATACATCTGCAGCTCTGTATAGCGGGGGAGTGGTCCTCGACCCGTGCTATTGTGACACCCCTGCACAGTGATTATTGCAGGGTGCATAATTGTTATGTAAGGGACTGCTTCTTTGCACCGCTAGAGGGCGCATGGTACATAGTTGAATCTGTTGCTTAGCAACAGACTGTATACAGTGGGCTCATTTAGCACGAGGCGCCCCACAAGATTCCCCTGCGTGAGGACTGGTGAGGTGACGGTTGGCGGGTAGTGAGTAAGGGGCAGCAGAAGCAGTGCAAAGTGGAGAAGTGAAGGAGAGGAACGGTGGAGGCTGACAGGCAGAGAGAGATTGGAGTGAACGGCAGTGACTGTGTGAGAGGAGCAGAAGACGGGCTGCTGATTTAATATAGTGATCCAGAGAGGCGGTGAGCTGAGAGAAGATGAACGGGTAGCAAGCAAAGGGGAGCTGAGACAGAGGAGTAAGACAGAGGATCGGAGAAGCAGAGCTGACAGAGAGGTGAAAAAGTCTGAGGAGGAGTGTGAGAGGGACGGACATTTGAGCAATGTAAGGAGTCCAAGAGAGTCAGAGGTGAATGAAGAGACAGCGGAGGCAGTGGTGATTGACGGGGAAAGAGAGAGAGTCAGCAGTTAACGGAGAGGTCATAGAGAGAGAGAAGGAGAGCTGGTGAGACGGAGTAACTGCAGAGTGATAGATAAAAGTATTGGAGCTGATAAAAAGTGGTAAAAGAAGTTGTGTCCGACAAAGGACATTTACTGAGAGAATAAACTGAGAAAACTGTTAGTAGCATAAATTAAGAGAAGATATAAACTATTTGCTCTAAAGAATTAGTCCCATAGACTTTATTGTTATTTTCTGGGAACTAAATACAGAGAATGTTATTCTGTTTTCTCACTAGTATTGTTGGAGGTTGCTCATGCGTGCATATTAGTAATTCATTTAATTAGTTGTATTTGAGAATATAATTTAGTTAATAATAGTAATTTTATTATTAATATTTGGTAAATTGCTGACAGAGTTAATTAAATGTAATTGTTGTGTTACTAAATTGCATGATTTATGTTACTGAGTGACATTATTTATCTTTGTTTGTAGAAGTAAAAGAAATGCTGAAGTGATTTATTGGGGAAAAGTAAAACTATTGGAAAAGGTTAACGTGTGAACTGTATTAATTCCTTTAAATATTTATATAATTATTTTGAATGTAAAGATTAAAAGTGTGGTAAGCAGATAAAGACTGCAGCGGGGGTTAAAGGTGCCATTGTAACGGAGAAATAGAAAGTGAGACAGCGAACATTGGTGGTGATAGTAAGTGTCAGGGTGCGGAGATAAAGCTAAAGGGAAAAGACTGTGATAATAGGTGGCCAAAGTAAGTGAAAGCATTGTGAGGAAAGTAAATAAAGACAGCGCTGAGGTGGAAAAGGACACAGAAAAGTTGGAATGTGAGAGAAAGTAATTGGAAAGTGAGACAGGCAAGTGTACAAGTTAGGATAATATTGATGGTAACAGGCTGCATACAGAGGGGCTGTGAGTGGCGGTGCAGTGGTATAAAGGCAAAGAAGCAGTCCATGAATTTAGAAAAACAGAGACTTTATCTTACAAAGTGGGAAAGTCTGTTTACAAAGTAGCAGAACAAATAACTGACTGTGTAAAAACATATAAGTAGTAAAGAAAGTCTAAAGAACTGTTGCTTTTATTAAGATTGTGATAACCTTTGCGGGTTCAGAATGGGGAATTGAGGATTCTGTTCTGGTACAAGAGCTGTGTAAATATTTAATGTGCAACTAATTGTCAAAATACTGTTTTATTTGGTGCATAAAGGATTGAAGCACAGTACAGAATCTTATTGATGGACTTTAAATCTCAAAAGAAAAACTATTCTTACTTCAACTTGTTATGTGATTCTTTTAATTGTTTCTCTAAATTGATGTGAATATTACCAAGTGAAAACAGTGTAAAGTAGAAAGAAACTGTTTTTGCATTTAATTGTATTTCAAGAAACACTGTCAAATTGTATTAAACAATTATTATTGATTTATAATGACAAGGGTTTCCTGCTAATCCAAACAGTTGCAAATATTGAAAAGTAAAAGTAAAATTTTATTAAGTAAATAGTTGTCCTTGTGTTGAGTTATTTCTCACTCTGTTAAAACGTTCCGCAAAATCCATCTCTCAGAACTCTTCCTGGTACAGGGTGTCACACTATGGCTCCTTTAAACAGATAAGATGCAGGCTAGTGTTTAAAGGGTTAATTCAAAAACCTCTTTATAGTGACTTGAAATATCCAGGTTCTTAGTTCATACAAATGGGCCACAGGGCTCTATAGTATGTTAAAAGTTATTGATGCAATTCAATCCCCAGCAAAATGGTGTATAGTCTGTTGCAATTTATGAAGTGATATAATCACTAGCAAAGGTCTAGAGGCACGCAAATGCAGATATATCCAGTTTAAGAAGTATAACATAACACTCAATGCGAAGCCAGTTTCTAAGAAGGTTCAGGCAATGTTTATGCAGAAAGCAAGGCTCCAAAAATTTGCAAACAGCGTTACTGTAGCAAAAAACGGAGAGTTCACTCATCAATAGAAGAGGAGCAGTAGCCACTGCTTCCCGATCGTAGTTATGTTTCTATCGTGTCTGTTTTTATTTGCTGGGAGCTGGGTTATGCTGGCGCGTAATATCTGCAATGTTGTGTGCCCAGACTTGCAGACTGTGCCGGGTTAAAGAGCTGTGTTTCCAGTTGTCGGCAGTAATTGTGGCTGTGCGTTGTTGGCAGGCGTTTTCTGGACTTCAAAGGGACACAGTCTCCGTCGGTCTGTACTGTGAGAGACTTGTTTAAGGATTTATCGCCTTTACAGTGGCATGTACACCGCTGTGTTGGCAATATACTTAGCATTGGAGGAGAGATTTCTTGCGCTGCTAGTGCCAGTATCCACGTGGGGAGATCTCCGTTCTTAGGCTTCAGACTATACACCATTTTACTGGGGATTGAATTGCATCAATAACTTTTAGCATACTATAGAGCCCTGGGGCCCATTTGTATGAACTAAGAACCTGGATATTTCAAGTCACTATAAAGAGGATTTGAATTAATCCTTTGAACACTAGCCTGCATCTTATCTGTTTAAAGGAGCCATAGCAAGGGTTGAGGGCCACTCCCCGCTATACAGAGCTCCAGATGTATGATCCATTATAACACTCCATGTCAGCACCGTTCTATCTGACATATATATAAATTAAATAAATTGTTTTCCTTCAAATTTATTCTGTCGTTTTTACAAACCAACTGTTCTACTATTTAGTGAGAGGTGTGGCACGGAGTAGAATTCTCTTTTTCTTTATACCCCTTTCAGACAGAGCTATCGACCCGGGAATAACCCAGGTCGGGTGTTGGTGTGAAAGGGTCAACACGGGTCTGTTGACCTGGGTCCATGACCCTGGTCGACACCAGGGTTATTCCCGGATCAGCCTAACCCGTTTTGTGGTGTGAACGGGGGAACCCGGGTTATTCAACCCGGGTTCCATTAAAAATATGTAAAATGGGTAATGGAGAACACTGTCTGCCTCGACAGACATGGCTCCAGTCTGAAAGGCTGCAACCCGGGTTATTCCCAGTTTGTAGCTGCAGTGTGACAGATTCAACACAGCTAGAAGTTGTTTTGATTGACCCAGGTTTAACCTGGGTTTTCAGGCTGAAAGGGGTATAATTCTCATTATTTCCCTTCCCTTTCTCCACATGCCCCAAGTTCATGTTTTTTTTCTCACCATTCCATTAAAATTATAAAACCACACAGCAGCCGACCTACATTCGTTTTCACTCCCACCAGTGATCTTGGTCAGCCTCTATGGTAAATGTTTCCACTATATGGATCACTTAACTGTCTGTGCAGATCTCAGAGCGATGGAATTTAGAAAGAATATATAGCTATGATACACATTATTTTATATAATACATTTGTATATATTCTATACTTGTATACTAGCGTTTTTTTTTTTTACTTACTTGTGTTTTTTGTGAAAACTAGTCATTTCTTCTAATACTTAGTAGTTTAGAAGTAATAATAACTGTGAGCTATTAATTAATTAGCACAATTCCTCTTTCTTTTTCTTTTTGAAAATAATTAACTGTTTAACTGGTCTGAACCTGTCTTGAGAAATCAGGATTTTTCTCCTCCGATATATACTGACACCTACTGGTACAAACTGGCATTTTAAGTAACAGGATGCATTACGTCAGTGCTTCTGAACCTTTCCTTACCATCGGCTTGCCTAGGGCTATATTTACTAAGCTGCGGGAAAGCAAAAGTGGAGATGTTTCCCATAGCAACCAATCAGACTGTAGCTCTCACTTTTCTATTACATACTAGAAAATGTCAGCTACAATCTGATAAGTTGCTATGGGCAACATCTCCACTTTTCCTTTCCCACAGCTTAGTAAATCTGGCCCCTAAATCCTTCCCAGAATTCCGTGGCACACCAAAAGCAAAATATACAAAAAAAGGCAAGAATTACAATGTAGATGAATGACAAATCAAAAGAAATTTCACTAATGACGCCAAATATGGGTGTTAGAGTACAACAAAAGTTTTTTTTAGAAAATTGTTAAGCACAAGTACTAACTGAGCAGCTGCACTAAGGAGACCAATCCTGAGAGCAAATGTAGAAATAAAGTATTGTGCTAGAAAGTACTAAAATGATAATATTATACTATATATTATACACACTACTGGTTATAGCAAAATATATAACACCAGTTGAGGTGCCAGCACGGAAAGGCATGAGTCCTGTGAGCTCCGGGCTAACCCATACTGAAAACCTTTAAAAACCTTTCAACCAGCTATATAACACCCTTCTCTGTCTGGGTGTCAGCTGCAGCCACCAGGACACATCTTTCAGCAGTACCGTTCACCACAGTGGTTCCCTAAGGCTCCCTGGGGCTTCCGGCCTTGCCATGAGGCGGGTCGTGCTGGATTCCCAGACCTCCGATACACCCCTGGTGAAGAGCTTGGCTATAAGCGAGGCGGGCAGCTTATCAGTGCTCACAGCTGACTGAGCTCTGACTTCAGGACTCCTCTGCGCTTCCCCCAACTCCCTGGTGAGAGGTGGCTGTCACAAGACCAGTGCAGGCGGGTGTTAATCCCACCTCCCGGTCTCCCCTGCTGTGACAGCGCTTTTGGCGCGAAAAGGACCCTGACCCAAGCGCCATTTTGAAAGCCATGCTTCTTGCTCTCAGTGGTCTCCATTCCCAGAGGGCTCTCTGAACGACAGCATGCTCCTCACAGGTACCCTACTACTTAAGGTGGAGGCTTATTTAACAGAAGAGGGGCAAATTGCAGCTGATAAATGCCTGAAAATTTCAGCTTTCATCACCACAGAACTGCTATTTAATTGCCTCCCTTAAAGTTATCTTAAGGTGTACATTGCAGCAGCCAGTATACTTGAACTAACAGAGGCAATTAACACCTCATTTCACCATTCCTTTTTGGCTGGCATAGCAAAGAGTAAAGAAATTTGCAAGTGCTTTGGAGCTAGTCATTTTAAAACTCTGAAGAACCTCACATTACAATTGTTATCCATCCATAATATCTTGGTGCATCCATTTCATCTACCTATACTAAGACTTCATTTTGTATCTTCTTTTTGCTTCAATCTGCTCCATTTACCACTACAAAAACAATCTCCATACAAAGATATAGCAGTTTAGCACAAGTCATGTTTTAAACAGGCTGAAAATCGATTTCTTGTCTTTTGCTGCCATCGTATGGCTATATACTTAATCGCTCTTTTTTTTTTTTTTTTTTTTGCATAATAGCCACTCTAATCTGGAAAGAAAATAAAGGTAAAGCAGGGAGCATCAGAGAAACTGTGCAAGCAAATGATAAATTAAAAATAATTAATAAGAACTATGAAAAGCCAGAATTAAGCCAGAATTGGCATCTCTGGGCAGAAAACAAATTCAATTTGTCAATTCCAAAGAGCAGTCGATAAAGAGCTGTCTACAATTCGTTCAGAACTATAAATTCTTAAGGATAAACAATAAGACCTTAAGAATCGCTCTAGACGAAATAACATAGAATTCAAAATGTTCCGGAGATCATTACCACAGCTTCTCTAATGGACTTTCTGTCTGGTATTTCTCAACACCTACTCCCTGGCGCTTCGGAAGAAGCATTACACTTACAGAGCAAGACCATCATCGGACTAACGTCCTAGAGACATTGGGCTGGATCCAGACCTTGTTAAGTGCATGAACTTAGTTACACCTGGGCTAAACCATGTTGATTTCAGGGGAGTCATATTTCATCTGCTGCAAACAGTATTAGAGTTGAGAGGTGATGTTTCCTATCCCAAGTCTAAATAACAGTGTGATAGTAAAGCTGGTCAGTATGTGTGTGCAGTAAGCAATTTAAAGATATATCCCTGCATGCAAAGTATACAATTAACTTGACTCCCCCTGAATTCAACATGGGTTAGCCCAGGTGTAACTAAGTTAATTCACTTAACAAGGTCTGGATCCAGCCCATTATTATCCAATTTCATCATCACAGAACTAAGGAAAGAATTGTCATGCTCACCAGAAATATGGACACTATTACGTACCAAGAAATCTCTCTTCAAGTGTTTTAAGACATAGCACCTTCTACTCTGCAAAAGAGGAGGGATTTACAACCCATTACTAAAATCTTGCGACAACATGTTTATAAATATCGCTGGGGTTTCCAATTTCAATTGCAAGTAATGCTCAACAATACTTTACTTACTGCTAAATCATTATGGCAAGGGCATGAAATACTTCAATCCCTGGATATTATGTTGGACTCGACCCAGTCTCCAGAAGCTTCTATGTTGCCTAAGCCACAAAGACATCGTCCGCCGGCCCCTGAGTGGTCCAAAGTCGGCAGAAAGGAAACTCCTCAAACTGCTCCAAATTGACAGACTAGACCCGTTTGATGTTTTGCTCTTTCAACAATATGGCTTAATATGTGATTTATAGGAGGTCGTTGTAGTTTCACTTGGTTTGTAATGTATTGCATGTTGATCTGCCTTCTTTATAAGGCTGCTATAGAACTCAACCTATAACGGTCTTAGTTTAGTGTATTGTTGTTTTGTTAAATGGTCTATTCCTATCTCACTCTCTATAGTTATAAAGACCTCATATGGCATATTTTGATTTTTTCTTTTTAATTATTTTTTGTGTTTAGGTCTTTTTATAGGATGACATGGATCCTGAAGGACATGCCACGGACCATGCAAGGCGGATACAAAGGAGCAGGCAAAGGATTTTCCTGGCCCGTGTGAATCTCTTTGGGATGTGTGATACTGAGGTGCACAGACGCTTTCGTCTTCCACCTCATATTATATTGGAAACTTTGGGAATAGTGCAAAGTGACCTCTAATCACAGATTAACATCCGCATAGCAATACCACCTCTAACCAAGTTGTTAGTGGTGTTACAGTTCTGTGCATCTGGAACTTTCTAGATGCACATTGGTGCCGCTGCAGGAATGTCTCAACCTCCTTTAGTCGTGTGCTAAAGGTGGTGTCGAAGGCATTTCTAAGGCGTTCTTAACCTCTTTGCCTTGTGCGCAAAAAATAAGCCTTTTACACCTTAGTTAGCTTACCGCACATCATAGGGGTGGTTGATGGCACACATATTCCCATAGATGCTCGTGATGTAAACACACATTTATATTATAACCGAAGGCAATACCAATCCATTAATGCCATGGTGATACGGGATGCCTCCTTTCTTCTCCTTTGTGTGGTTGCAGAATATCCCAGCTACACATGACTCTTTTGTCTTGCGCAACTCCACAATTTTGCTAAAAATAGACAAACACGTGGTTGTGATGATGCATAGTTCTTAGGTTATTTTTTTTCGATTTTTTTTTCAAGTCTTAAATATATTTTACATAAAGTGTAAACTTTTTTCTCTACATACATGTAATCTTGTTTTTATGTAGTGTATATATATATATATATATATATATATATATATCTGTGTGTGTGTGTGTGTGTGTTGTATAATGGATTCTTTGGCTCCGTGTGTATTCTTCTAACTCAGGAATGGTACTCATATGGAAGAACACATAAAAAGAACAGCCATCTAGTGCAGTATGTTATAATAAATAAATAACATTTATTCAAGATAAAATGCGTACATTAAAGATAAAAAATATAGAGCTTTTCTGTTAATGGTCAGAATCACACAGCACAGGTTATGAATTAACTCCAACACGTTTCATCCTTAGGTTTGCCTCTGGACTTCATCAGGGAGAAATATAGGTGATGGCATGACAGACAATATAGAAATTTATAGGAAAAATGGCGCTTTTTGCTTTAAAAACTGC
The DNA here is from genome assembly GCA_011038615.1 of Limnodynastes dumerilii. NCBI lineage: Eukaryota > Metazoa > Chordata > Amphibia > Anura > Limnodynastidae > Limnodynastes > Limnodynastes dumerilii. Next base: position 68,325 of record WWET01004568.1, on the reverse strand, counting down.
ACATGTGCAGTAAATGCCCTTACAGAAAGAGACTGGCGCCATCTTAAATAAGGGCACAACGGGGAATGCTGATAACACACACTTCTACAGTATAATTCACAAATAAATGCAGGTATAAAGTTTGAAACACTTTGTAAAGGCAAAAATAGCACATAGCTAGAGGTTTTAGCTCAAAAGCTGGTAAATGAGAAAAGCTGCCTATCTTGTATTAGCAGAGGCGTCGAGTGTGGAGAGACGCACATGCGCAGTAACACTGCAAAACTCAGGCATCTACAGTGTTGTCAGGGCAACCCAACGACTGCTCCAACAAAGCAAAAATAATGGCTCACACAGGAGGCACAATAAAGGAAGCTAATAGACGTGCATATGCAATAATGCTATCAGACTCAAGCGTCTGCAGCGTTGTCAGGGCAGCCCAGCGGCTGCTCCGACAGAGAGAATGGCCCACATAAAAGGATCTTACAAATAGGGCATACCACAAATACACAGCAGAACTTCCAGCACATTTAGGCTAACATTAATATTCTAACTATTAAGTTCAGAGCACCAAACAAATAAATGCATTAAGATATACAAAGGAAAAGGTAGTTAAAAAAATAGGAAAACGAGGAGGTACTACATCAAAATAAAAAACTATTTGTGAAAAAGCAATAGAAAAGGAGAATAAGAAAGAAACAAGCATCTTTAACCTTTCTAATGTTACTCTGGATGGAGCTGATACATCTCCTTTAAACAGGGGGATGTCCTTTGCTCCAATTAAATAAATTTCAATTATTTATAGATCTCAATAAATTTGTGAGGAACCTTACATTGAAACGTCACTTCTGTAAGAAAGATAATACTATTATAAAAAAAGAACCTCTATGACGATGTGTACCAATAAAAAAAAGCAAAAAAAAACTGTAATGAAAATTTTAATGTTAATTCTAAATCAGGTCTAAAATTCCCCTCTAAATTCTATCCCTTGGAGTCTAAGGGCCTCATTTACTAAAGTCGTGTTTGCAGTGCGATTTAACATCGATCATCATCGCTGCGAGATTGAGCGTTTTAATTTCTTCAATCGCCGTATTTACTAAGCGTCAATTATGGAAAGCTATTTCGTATTTCCAGCAATGTTAATCGATGATTGCGAAAGCACTTGGTCGTCGTTTTAACGCCCAAACTCGCAGAACTTATATCTCTTCAATGTTATTTTTGTATGTGTTTTTTTATAAGTCAAAAGCACCCGTTTTTCATCAATCTCGCGTGACTTCAACACGCGAGATGATGCCACATGACATCTATAAAAGGGCCTTTGGATCAAGAAGAAGACACCATTTTGTGTTTAACACTGTGGCATGTGGATGTGTTATTCTGCTCCAGCATCCTGTATGTTTTGCAATTTCCTTATTGCATAAACATTTACTTTGAATTTATCATGTAAATACAATGTTCATTACATATAAAGACTTTTATACTACTATGTGTATGCTTTGGCCAGTTACAAGTTAGAACTTTGTTACCTGTCAGGCACATGGCATTCTTGGTGCTGTGTGTTTCTCTTTTCAATGATCCTTTATTGTTCTCAAATGTCTCATATAATATATATATTGTGAAATGTTTTATTGTTCAAACATAATTATTGACAATCTTTTTTCATAAAAATATAATTATAGATGTAATTTTTTTTGTTTTGTTTTGTTGAAAGCATGTCTCAGAAGAAGGTTCCCAGACAGCTTCCTGCAGACTCTGATTCTGAAGATACTGACCCTCATTCTGCTCCACCTGCTAAAAACCCAAATCTGGCAGAAATATTAGGTTTTCCTATGAAGAAAATTGTGCTCTGGTAGAGGGCATAATGGATGTTTTTGATGAGATCCTTGGTGACAATGCTGCCACCACCACATATGCCTGGAAAAGCCAGCTCTGGAAAACCATTGTATCTGCAGTGAATGCAGTCAGTTTACATCGCCGTAATGAACATACATGCAGAAAAAGGTTCTCTGACATCAAGAGAAAACTGAGAGATAAAATCATTATAGAGAGAGAGGCGGCAAAGAAAACTGGTGGTGGACCACCAAAGCAATTCAAATATTCCAACTATGAGGAGAGGATGAAATCAATCTTCTCTGAGGAGGCACTTGAGGGTGTAAACGTTTTGGATACAGACGCTGCAACCCTTGAAGGTATTATAAAAGTTTATAACTTTATGTATTTATTATTTTAATGCTTTTTTTGTCCATAGTTTATAATGTAATTGTTATTTCACATGGTTGTTAATTGTTGTTTGTTTTGAAATGTTAGTTTAATGTAGTCTATTTAATTTGTCCATGTAGTCCGTGACACAACTATGCCATCCACTCCGGAGATGACCAGCACTCCACCTGTAGCTTTTTTTTCTTCAGATGATGAAATAGCAGGTATTTTTCCATATTTTGCTC
>WWET01004568.1:23322-45266 GCA_011038615.1 Limnodynastes dumerilii | reverse complement strand
CCCTCCTCTAGCTGGTTACAACCCTTGATGTATTTGAAAGCTGCTATCATGTCCCCCCTCTCCCTTCTCTGTTCCAAGCTATACATGTTTAGTTCCTCTTGCCTTTCTTGGTATGATTTGTTACAAAGGTCATGGACCATTTTAGTTGCTCTTCTTTGCACGGTCTCTAATGTATTTATGTCTTTCTGGAGATATGGCCTCCAGAACTGAACGCAGTATTTTAGGTGAGGGCGTACCAATGATTTATAAAGGGGCATCACTACTTCTCTCTTTCTGCTACTAATTCCTCTCCCTATGCAACCAAGCATCTGACTTGCCTTTCTCATTGCTTTGTTACATTGATTGGCTACCTTTAAGTCACTGGAAATAATGACTCCTAGATCCCTTTCCTCCTCGGTAGATTCTAATGTAATGCCAATATAAGTTGTTGTTGATAATGTGGGGTGTGGGGTGGAAAATGAGGATGTTGATGGGGAATGTAAGCTTGTTGGTGTTGGCGAAAAGTAGAGTGCTGTTGTGGTATAAAAAGTTGTTGTGGTTTTGTAAGGTACAGTGAATGTTGAAAGTGTGTAGTTTATAATGATTGTGAGATTTGTGTGGGATAGTGTTGTGTTTGTGAAAAATGTGGAAAATGTGTAGGATGTAAATAGGGATGAAAGTGGTGTTGCATTTGTGTCAGCTGTGTTTGATGTTGTGGTGTGCAGTGTATAGAAGATGTGGATGTTTGTGTTGGTGAAATGTGTATTGCTAGAGGTTGTTTAGGTGTGGAATAAGAAAGTGTTTGTGATTGTGTTTGGGAATGGGGCTCTCGTGGAGCCAGTGTTATCTGTGCTTCTAGAGATGTTAGGGCAAGTATGTGTATTTGTGAATGTTGTGTGGCTCGTGATTGTGTTATTGCTTGTTGTGTACTTGTGGTATGTGTGTTGGAAGGGTCTAGTTCTGGAATGGTCAGCTCCCTGGTTAGTCAGGCAGGAACTCGACTGTCATGTTGCTGTGGGCAGTCTTGTGACTTTAGCCTGTGGTGGGGATGGGGATAACATCAAAGGTGATAAATCAAACAAGGTTGGGGATGTTGCCAGAGGCAGGGATGTTGCCAGAGGCGGGGATGTTGCCAGAGGCGTGGATGGGAACACAGGGAGGGTAGCATGTGGAAACATATTTGTGACTAATGTTTGGAAGCATTCGGAAATAATTGTAATATGGTAGACTAAGGATTATAACGAGTTGCGCTTGTTTGTCATTATTTTAAGGATCTCCAGATAGCACTGCTCTCTGCTCTTGATTTCCTTGCTGACCTTCCTAGCTAGTAGTTGCCTCTGCCTCCCCATCAGTGTTCACTTCTTCAGCCTGCCTTTGGCTTTCTGAAATGAAAAATATTAATGCTTTAATATTTTTATATATTTTTTTATGTACATTTTTTACATTTAATTAATGGCGTTGTTAGGTTATTTTATTTTTGTTTCCTAAAATATAATATACTTGATATATAACACATGTTGATTTTCCTACATTGCTTCTGCAAACTATTATATTTTTTAATTTGTGACGTGTTTATGTTTATTTCCTCAAGATTACAAAGTTGAATCTTGGCTTAATATTTTTTGGTTAATTGTATTACAACAATTTTTTTTCCTTTTATGTTAAATTTATTGTTGATCTGACACATGATCTGTAGAACTTTGCATTTTTCATAGTGCAAATTGTATGTGTGCAATATTGCCAAACACTATCAACATGCACGCATATTTCATATTTCAAATACAATTTGTAATAAATACAATGGTGTTAACCCTTTTATTGTTTACCAAAAATTGTATTTATGATCTTAAGTCACATGCTAAGGTAATATAGTTTGTCCAAATTATATACAAATAGCCTTTTTGTCATAACATTTTATGCTTTAAAAGCATTTGTTTTTATGCAAAATTTACAAATTATATTTGTTTTAAAGACACAACACTTACCAGATGAGGAACTTGATGTTTGAAAAGGGGGTGGAACACGGTCAGAGTCAATGCCACCCACACCCAGGACCTCCTCTCTTGTCATCGCAGGTAAGGCTAATCATTGTAATTCGCTATAATGAAGGTGAGCCGAAAGATCTGCTGTACCATGTGCACGCTCATAGTCATCCCTTGCAGCAATAGTATCTTAAAGAAGCCTTCTGTAGTCCTGTCATCTGTGTATAATAATATTATGATAAATTTGAGATAACTAAACAACATACTTTAACATCATTCACAATGTGAATTATTTTTTAATAATGGTAGATATTACAATTTTAATAAGGTTATGCATAAATGAGATTTAAGTAGAAAGTTATGAATATTTCTTAAAGTTAGGTAATGAATGTAAGCTGCTATGATACATTTGAGATGGGTGTGGGTCCCCGGTTAGAAAATCCCAATTTCGAAAATTCGAATTGCAAAATTTCTTTTGCAAATGCAAATTTTCTCCTAATTGCTAAAATTCGAAAAATGCATACACCTAAATGTTTCTATTTATACTAGTCTGAAATTATAATCATTCTAATTCGAAAGTCTGTATTTCGAATACATCTTTAATTAGAATAGCGTACATTTCGATACAGAGCAAAGTAGAATAATGGTCAATTTCGAAAATCTGAATTTCGAAAATCTTCTAGTAGAATACATGTACTTTACGAAAAATCGGATTGCGAATCGTTCGCATACCGAAATAGAGAAAATTCGAAAATAGAAATGTAGAAATAAAAGTATATTCTGAATAGGGAGTTATAGAGAAAATTCGAAAATAGAAATGTAGAAATAAAAGTATATTCTGAATAGGGAGTTATAGAGAAAATTCGAAAATAGAAATGTAGAAATAAAAGTATATTCTGAATAGGGAGTTATAGAGAAAATTCGAAAATAGAAATGTAGAAATAAAAGTATATTCTGAATAGGGAGTTATAGAGAAAATTCGAAAATAGAAATGTAGAAATAAAAGTATATTCTGAATAGGGAGTTATAGAGAAAATTCGAAAATAGAAATGTAGAAATAAAAGTATATTCTGAATAGGGAGTTATAGAGAAAATTCGAAAATAGAAATGTAGAAATAAAAGTATATTCTGAATAGGGAGTTATAGAGAAAATTCGAAAATAGAAATGTAGAAATAAAAGTATATTCTGAATAGGGAGTTATAGAGAAAATTCGAAAATAGAAATGTAGAAATAAAAGTATATTCTGAATAGGGAGTTATAGAGAAAATTCGAAAATAGAAATGTAGAAATAAAAGTATATTCTGAATAGGGAGTTATAGAGAAAATTCGAAAATAGAAATGTAGAAATAAAAGTATATTCTGAATAGGGAGTTATAGAGAAAATTCGAAAATAGAAATGTAGAAATAAAAGTATATTCTGAATAGGGAGTTATAGAGAAAATTCGAAAATAGAAATGTAGAAATAAAAGTATATTCTGAATAGGGAGTTATAGAGAAAATTCGAAAATAGAAATGTAGAAATAAAAGTATATTCTGAATAGGGAGTTATAGAGAAAATTCGAAAATAGAAATGTAGAAATAAAAGTATATTCTGAATAGGGAGTTATAGAGAAAATTCGAAAATAGAAATGTAGAAATAAAAGTATATTCTGAATAGGGAGTTATAGAGAAAATTCGAAAATAGAAATGTAGAAATAAAAGTATATTCTGAATAGGGAGTTATAGAGAAAATTCGAAAATAGAAATGTAGAAATAAAAGTATATTCTGAATAGGGAGTTATAGAGAAAATTCGAAAATAGAAATGTAGAAATAAAAGTATATTCTGAATAGGGAGTTATAGAGAAAATTCGAAAATAGAAATGTAGAAATAAAAGTATATTCTGAATAGGGAGTTATAGAGAAAATTCGAAAATAGAAATGTAGAAATAAAAGTATATTCTGAATAGGGAGTTATAGAGAAAATTCGAAAATAGAAATGTAGAAATAAAAGTATATTCTGAATAGGGAGTTATAGAGAAAATTCGAAAATAGAAATGTAGAAATAAAAGTATATTCTGAATAGGGAGTTATAGAGAAAATTCGAAAATAGAAATGTAGAAATAAAAGTATATTCTGAATAGGGAGTTATAGAGAAAATTCGAAAATAGAAATGTAGAAATAAAAGTATATTCTGAATAGGGAGTTATAGAGAAAATTCGAAAATAGAAATGTAGAAATAAAAGTATATTCTGAATAGGGAGTTATAGAGAAAATTCGAAAATAGAAATGTAGAAATAAAAGTATATTCTGAATAGGGAGTTATAGAGAAAATTCGAAAATAGAAATGTAGAAATAAAAGTATATTCTGAATAGGGAGTTATAGAGAAAATTCGAAAATAGAAATGTAGAAATAAAAGTATATTCTGAATAGGGAGTTATAGAGAAAATTCGAAAATAGAAATGTAGAAATAAAAGTATATTCTGAATAGGGAGTTATAGAGAAAATTCGAAAATAGAAATGTAGAAATAAAAGTATATTCTGAATAGGGAGTTATAGAGAAAATTCGAAAATAGAAATGTAGAAATAAAAGTATATTCTGAATAGGGAGTTATAGAGAAAATTCGAAAATAGAAATGTAGAAATAAAAGTATATTCTGAATAGGGAGTTATAGAGAAAATTCGAAAATAGAAATGTAGAAATAAAAGTATATTCTGAATAGGGAGTTATAGAGAAAATTCGAAAATAGAAATGTAGAAATAAAAGTATATTCTGAATAGGGAGTTATAGAGAAAATTCGAAAATAGAAATGTAGAAATAAAAGTATATTCTGAATAGGGAGTTATAGAGAAAATTCGAAAATAGAAATGTAGAAATAAAAGTATATTCTGAATAGGGAGTTATAGAGAAAATTCGAAAATAGAAATGTAGAAATAAAAGTATATTCTGAATAGGGAGTTATAGAGAAAATTCGAAAATAGAAATGTAGAAATAAAAGTATATTCTGAATAGGGAGTTATAGAGAAAATTCGAAAATAGAAATGTAGAAATAAAAGTATATTCTGAATAGGGAGTTATAGAGAAAATTCGAAAATAGAAATGTAGAAATAAAAGTATATTCTGAATAGGGAGTTATAGAGAAAATTCGAAAATAGAAATGTAGAAATAAAAGTATATTCTGAATAGGGAGTTATAGAGAAAATTCGAAAATAGAAATGTAGAAATAAAAGTATATTCTGAATAGGGAGTTATAGAGAAAATTCGAAAATAGAAATGTAGAAATAAAAGTATATTCTGAATAGGGAGTTATAGAGAAAATTCGAAAATAGAAATGTAGAAATAAAAGTATATTCTGAATAGGGAGTTATAGAGAAAATTCGAAAATAGAAATGTAGAAATAAAAGTATATTCTGAATAGGGAGTTATAGAGAAAATTCGAAAATAGAAATGTAGAAATAAAAGTATATTCTGAATAGGGAGTTATAGAGAAAATTCGAAAATAGAAATGTAGAAATAAAAGTATATTCTGAATAGGGAGTTATAGAGAAAATTCGAAAATAGAAATGTAGAAATAAAAGTATATTCTGAATAGGGAGTTATAGAGAAAATTCGAAAATAGAAATGTAGAAATAAAAGTATATTCTGAATAGGGAGTTATAGAGAAAATTCGAAAATAGAAATGTAGAAATAAAAGTATATTCTGAATAGGGAGTTATAGAGAAAATTCGAAAATAGAAATGTAGAAATAAAAGTATATTCTGAATAGGGAGTTATAGAGAAAATTCGAAAATAGAAATGTAGAAATAAAAGTATATTCTGAATAGGGAGTTATAGAGAAAATTCGAAAATAGAAATGTAGAAATAAAAGTATATTCTGAATAGGGAGTTATAGAGAAAATTCGAAAATAGAAATGTAGAAATAAAAGTATATTCTGAATAGGGAGTTATAGAGAAAATTCGAAAATAGAAATGTAGAAATAAAAGTATATTCTGAATAGGGAGTTATAGAGAAAATTCGAAAATAGAAATGTAGAAATAAAAGTATATTCTGAATAGGGAGTTATAGAGAAAATTCGAAAATAGAAATGTAGAAATAAAAGTATATTCTGAATAGGGAGTTATAGAGAAAATTCGAAAATAGAAATGTAGAAATAAAAGTATATTCTGAATAGGGAGTTATAGAGAAAATTCGAAAATAGAAATGTAGAAATAAAAGTATATTCTGAATAGGGAGTTATAGAGAAAATTCGAAAATAGAAATGTAGAAATAAAAGTATATTCTGAATAGGGAGTTATAGAGAAAATTCGAAAATAGAAATGTAGAAATAAAAGTATATTCTGAATAGGGAGTTATAGAGAAAATTCGAAAATAGAAATGTAGAAATAAAAGTATATTCTGAATAGGGAGTTATAGAGAAAATTCGAAAATAGAAATGTAGAAATAAAAGTATATTCTGAATAGGGAGTTATAGAGAAAATTCGAAAATAGAAATGTAGAAATAAAAGTATATTCTGAATAGGGAGTTATAGAGAAAATTCGAAAATAGAAATGTAGAAATAAAAGTATATTCTGAATAGGGAGTTATAGAGAAAATTCGAAAATAGAAATGTAGAAATAAAAGTATATTCTGAATAGGGAGTTATAGAGAAAATTCGAAAATAGAAATGTAGAAATAAAAGTATATTCTGAATAGGGAGTTATAGAGAAAATTCGAAAATAGAAATGTAGAAATAAAAGTATATTCTGAATAGGGAGTTATAGAGAAAATTCGAAAATAGAAATGTAGAAATAAAAGTATATTCTGAATAGGGAGTTATAGAGAAAATTCGAAAATAGAAATGTAGAAATAAAAGTATATTCTGAATAGGGAGTTATAGAGAAAATTCGAAAATAGAAATGTAGAAATAAAAGTATATTCTGAATAGGGAGTTATAGAGAAAATTCGAAAATAGAAATGTAGAAATAAAAGTATATTCTGAATAGGGAGTTATAGAGAAAATTCGAAAATAGAAATGTAGAAATAAAAGTATATTCTGAATAGGGAGTTATAGAGAAAATTCGAAAATAGAAATGTAGAAATAAAAGTATATTCTGAATAGGGAGTTATAGAGAAAATTCGAAAATAGAAATGTAGAAATAAAAGTATATTCTGAATAGGGAGTTATAGAGAAAATTCGAAAATAGAAATGTAGAAATAAAAGTATATTCTGAATAGGGAGTTATAGAGAAAATTCGAAAATAGAAATGTAGAAATAAAAGTATATTCTGAATAGGGAGTTATAGAGAAAATTCGAAAATAGAAATGTAGAAATAAAAGTATATTCTGAATAGGGAGTTATAGAGAAAATTCGAAAATAGAAATGTAGAAATAAAAGTATATTCTGAATAGGGAGTTATAGAGAAAATTCGAAAATAGAAATGTAGAAATAAAAGTATATTCTGAATAGGGAGTTATAGAGAAAATTCGAAAATAGAAATGTAGAAATAAAAGTATATTCTGAATAGGGAGTTATAGAGAAAATTCGAAAATAGAAATGTAGAAATAAAAGTATATTCTGAATAGGGAGTTATAGAGAAAATTCGAAAATAGAAATGTAGAAATAAAAGTATATTCTGAATAGGGAGTTATAGAGAAAATTCGAAAATAGAAATGTAGAAATAAAAGTATATTCTGAATAGGGAGTTATAGAGAAAATTCGAAAATAGAAATGTAGAAATAAAAGTATATTCTGAATAGGGAGTTATAGAGAAAATTCGAAAATAGAAATGTAGAAATAAAAGTATATTCTGAATAGGGAGTTATAGAGAAAATTCGAAAATAGAAATGTAGAAATAAAAGTATATTCTGAATAGGGAGTTATAGAGAAAATTCGAAAATAGAAATGTAGAAATAAAAGTATATTCTGAATAGGGAGTTATAGAGAAAATTCGAAAATAGAAATGTAGAAATAAAAGTATATTCTGAATAGGGAGTTATAGAGAAAATTCGAAAATAGAAATGTAGAAATAAAAGTATATTCTGAATAGGGAGTTATAGAGAAAATTCGAAAATAGAAATGTAGAAATAAAAGTATATTCTGAATAGGGAGTTATAGAGAAAATTCGAAAATAGAAATGTAGAAATAAAAGTATATTCTGAATAGGGAGTTATAGAGAAAATTCGAAAATAGAAATGTAGAAATAAAAGTATATTCTGAATAGGGAGTTATAGAGAAAATTCGAAAATAGAAATGTAGAAATAAAAGTATATTCTGAATAGGGAGTTATAGAGAAAATTCGAAAATAGAAATGTAGAAATAAAAGTATATTCTGAATAGGGAGTTATAGAGAAAATTCGAAAATAGAAATGTAGAAATAAAAGTATATTCTGAATAGGGAGTTATAGAGAAAATTCGAAAATAGAAATGTAGAAATAAAAGTATATTCTGAATAGGGAGTTATAGAGAAAATTCGAAAATAGAAATGTAGAAATAAAAGTATATTCTGAATAGGGAGTTATAGAGAAAATTCGAAAATAGAAATGTAGAAATAAAAGTATATTCTGAATAGGGAGTTATAGAGAAAATTCGAAAATAGAAATGTAGAAATAAAAGTATATTCTGAATAGGGAGTTATAGAGAAAATTCGAAAATAGAAATGTAGAAATAAAAGTATATTCTGAATAGGGAGTTATAGAGAAAATTCGAAAATAGAAATGTAGAAATAAAAGTATATTCTGAATAGGGAGTTATAGAGAAAATTCGAAAATAGAAATGTAGAAATAAAAGTATATTCTGAATAGGGAGTTATAGAGAAAATTCGAAAATAGAAATGTAGAAATAAAAGTATATTCTGAATAGGGAGTTATAGAGAAAATTCGAAAATAGAAATGTAGAAATAAAAGTATATTCTGAATAGGGAGTTATAGAGAAAATTCGAAAATAGAAATGTAGAAATAAAAGTATATTCTGAATAGGGAGTTATAGAGAAAATTCGAAAATAGAAATGTAGAAATAAAAGTATATTCTGAATAGGGAGTTATAGAGAAAATTCGAAAATAGAAATGTAGAAATAAAAGTATATTCTGAATAGGGAGTTATAGAGAAAATTCGAAAATAGAAATGTAGAAATAAAAGTATATTCTGAATAGGGAGTTATAGAGAAAATTCGAAAATAGAAATGTAGAAATAAAAGTATATTCTGAATAGGGAGTTATAGAGAAAATTCGAAAATAGAAATGTAGAAATAAAAGTATATTCTGAATAGGGAGTTATAGAGAAAATTCGAAAATAGAAATGTAGAAATAAAAGTATATTCTGAATAGGGAGTTATAGAGAAAATTCGAAAATAGAAATGTAGAAATAAAAGTATATTCTGAATAGGGAGTTATAGAGAAAATTCGAAAATAGAAATGTAGAAATAAAAGTATATTCTGAATAGGGAGTTATAGAGAAAATTCGAAAATAGAAATGTAGAAATAAAAGTATATTCTGAATAGGGAGTTATAGAGAAAATTCGAAAATAGAAATGTAGAAATAAAAGTATATTCTGAATAGGGAGTTATAGAGAAAATTCGAAAATAGAAATGTAGAAATAGAAGTATATTCTGAATAGGGAGCTTTATGAAATAGAATTGTTCGAAATTGAGAATAATAGCAATAGAGAATAATCGAAAATAGAACAATCGAAATACAAATACAATCGAAATGTGCATGTTTCGTAACCTATTACATTCGAAATAGGGAACGTTCGAAATAGCGAAAATTCGAAATACTTTCGATTCGAAATAGCGAAAATTCGCAATTTAGTGGTCGAAATAGAGATTTTCGAAATTGGCATTTTCTAACCGGGGACTGACTACCATTTGAGATGTTCAAGTGTAGACCTTAACACTACAAGCATAAAATTCAAGATAGTACTGAAATACAATCGAAATGTGCATGTTTCGTAACCTATTACATTCGAAATAGGGAACGTTCGAAATAGCGAAAATTCGAAATAGCGAACTTTCGAAATAGCGAAAATTCGCAATTTAGTGGTCGAAATAGAGATTTTCGAAATTGGCATTTTCTAACCGGGGACTGACTACCATTTGAGATGTTCAAGTGTAGACCTTAACACTACAAGCATAAAATTCAAGGTGAGATAGTACTTTCTGTGTCAATTTAACATGTTGATTCAAATTTGTGAACTGGTTTCAGAGTTTTGCAATAAGGTTAAAACAGGTGCAAGTGTACAGCTCAGCTCCACCATTTTGCAAAGTAATTGCTTCAAATAAATATAATCTTTAACATCTTTAAACATATTAATTTTGAACACATAACTTAAAAACAGACTATCTTTATTTTGAATCTATGAAATAAAGTTAAGAAAATAAACAACACCTCTTAAAAAAAATTGTGTTTCACAATTTCTATTTCTCTCCTCTTGCAGTTCTGAGTGGTTCTGGTCTACACTGGCACAAAACTTTGAAAGTGCAGCTCAAATTGAACTCATAATAGATATAGTAAATTAAGGTGAACATGTCACCTAGGTTGATGTGATATAATTAAATTAAAAATATAACAAGCAGCTGTTGGAGGGGAGAGTCTTACCCTCTCTCCCTGAAACCAGAAAAATTGTTAAAAGAAAAAACCACAGCGCTAAACCAAACCAATTGGTCTAAAAGATATTATAGGGGTAATATTCACCACTTTTGAAATATCAATATACACAAATGTCGAGCAGTGACATTAAAAAGACATGGTTTATTGCAAACATTTAAAAATAACCATAGAAAACAAAACAAAAATAAAACAATAAAAAATGTGCACAGCTGAGAATCAAGCACCTATTAGTGTGCAGATGTATACAATGTATCGTTTTGATATTAGACAATGTTGCACTTGATGTGTATTGTCAAATCCCTGTGGGAGGGTAATATCCGATGGTGACAGCCTGGAGGGTCTGTGAGGGCTTCTAAATCCCTGTATGGGTAAATGTTGTAACCTCTACGTGAGGTAATTGTGACAACGGTCCCCTTCCGTATAATGTATAGGAAAAGTCAATCCCCAGACAGCGTTCCACTGAAGATGTTTTGTGGCTCTGCAACCAGCCCTATAACCAGTCTCCTAGGGGTTTCCTCCCAAAAACACAGGGAATAATTGGGTGCAATGTAAGTGGACCAGCGGTCCCCGGTACTCACTGTCCCGATAGCTGTTATGATGACGGGTCCAGGGAAATGGAGCTCTGCTCCTGCGTGGACAGATGAGAATAGTGAACGAGCGGAGGCCACCCACCGTTCTACTGTCCACGGACCGAAGACCCGAGTGTGTGTAGGAAACTCAGTAAGCAGCTGACTCTGCACGTAATGGTAATAGGCGTATCCGTTGACGTGTTTCGTCCCGGGCTGGGACTTTTTCAAAACGGCAAGTATGGCTTTCCATGGTCTATGGCTGCTTATATATAGGTTCTCCAGATGATAATAATCCTATTGTCTCCGTTTGTATTTGTATAATATATTCATCAATTTAAGTAATGCTCATTAAAATCTATATTACATTGCACTTGTACATACAATAAAAACAACAAACGGAATAAAGCACAAACATTAAATATATATAGAGTGGCCTATTCCTTTATGCAATTTTACCAGTACTATAAAATATAGTGCTAAATTATATATGTATAAATAAGTATAAATATAAGTATAAACATATAGTGTTCACTGCTCGACGTAAAGACGTTAACATATTTCTTCATATACAAGAAATAGGAGTGCCCGCCCACCTCACGCCTCTCTGTTTGAGATCAGTACACACGTGGAGACCAGCAGCGGATGTTTAGGACGAAGAATCTACACTCGGTACGAGTCTCCTTGCAGGAGAACCACCGTCCCACCACCGCAAAGAGGACACCACGTTGTGTTATGCGAACATAAAGAAACTATCCGGTACAAACAATACCATTGTTTTAACTGTTTTAAATAAATTGTATTTCACCATGAAGCGCCCCCTTTCTGTCATTCCTATATTTCTTCATATATAGAATTAAATACTGTATACAGGTAATGTACTCTTCTTTCCCTGTTAGAATCATGTTTTTGTATAACCTCGGGCCCATCATGTATGGGACTTCCATCCACCATTCATAATCAAATAAGGTAGTTTAATAATTTGCATTATCTAGGGGTGTACGTTGACAGGAGCCCATACAGGTGATTCAAGTACCATATAAACAGTTATTTAAAATTCCTTTTAAGCTTATATAGGTATCGGTTCCTATAAAATAGGTATAGATACAGGTATATAGATATAAGTATAGGAATACAGAAAAGGGTATTAATCCCCACTCCCTTAGAGGTGGAGATAAAACAATGATAATGCCTAGTTTTCCAATCATATCAGGGTTATCTCTGCTGCATATAAGTTTTAGTTGATTGAACATAATTGTTAATAATATTTAAAAAATATTTGAAAATATTAAACCCAGTACTCTTATGCAAAGTCTGAACCACTTCATGTTGAACATAAAGGGGCAGAGATTGCATCCAGTTCAGACAAGGCAATGTTATAAGTAGGTACACATATTTGTAATGACAAAAAGGTTTTTGTAATACTAAATAATATACATAATAAGAACTAATCTAGCTTGTTTTGAAAGAAATTACCTATTGGGACTTCTGCTGAATTACGTATATATGCTATCCCAGTGTAGCTTATTCATCTAATATAAAAAGATGGTATATATCTAGACTAAGTCAATCCTGACCGGTAAGTACAGTGAAGAGAAAGTCTAGAAGGAAAGAATTAAGGGACCCTAAGATATAGAAAGGGCTATATATATATATGGGGAAAATCTAGGTGAACAGGTAAGTATTAGTACCCCGTGTCTCTAAACTCCACCACGTCATTGAGACCCTCCGGTACCAAAGATTGAAGTTTGAAAATCCAGAAGGCCTCTCTCTGGCAGAGTTTAGTATATCTATCCCCCCCTCTATCTGTCAGTGCTATATGTTCAATGCCAGCTATTGTGGCCAAATTAGGGTCATTTAGATGGTGGGACTTGAAATGTTTATACAACGTGTGTGTCCCAAGGCATTTAGAGATGTTCCTCCGATGCTCGCAAAAACGTTCTTTTAATTCTCTAGTAGTTCTACCCACGTACTGCAGGCCGCAAGGGCACTGCAGCACGTAGATAACAAAACTAGTTTCGCAATCGATGTAACTCTGTATTGGGACAGAAAAACCTCCTGAATGTGATTGGATGCAGATGATATTGTTCTGTATTTGGGAGCAGGTTAAACATATGTTCCTATTGCACTTATAACAACCCTTCTTAGTATGACTATTTTGGGGTTTTTTGGAACCGATTTTAATTCTGCTTGGGGCCAAATAATTACCCAAGTTTTTATTTTTCTTATAAATGATATGGGGTTTCTCACCCACCATAGACGCAAGGTTGGGGTCCTGTTTTAGTAAATAAAAGTTGTTATTGAGAATTCTACCAAGTTGCTTAGATTTACTATTGTATTTGGTAATAAATGGTATCCGTTCCGAATGTATATCTGATTCCAATATCTCAATCTTATTTCTTTTCTCCCTAGGGATCAATAGATCTGTTCGATCCAGATCCTTAGCTCTATTGAGAGAGTTCTGTAAGAGCTCATCTGGGTAACCTCTAGTTTTAAAATTATCCATTAATTCCCTAGCTTGGGACATAAATTCCCCATCATCTGCACAGTTCCGCCTGATGCGTGTAAGTTGGCCATAGGGTATATGTTTAACCCAAGGCCGATGATGTCCGCTCCGGAAATGCAGGTAATTACACGCATCAGTAGGTTTGGAGTAATTTTTAGGGATAACCTTATCTCCATCAATGGTGAGGGTGATATCCAGGAAGCTAACCCTTTGTGTATTGAAAGTGGAAGTGAATTTCAAATTATATGTGTTAGTGTTTAAATAAGATAAAAAGTTCATAGCTTCCACCTGTGATCCCTTCCAAATTATGAAAATGTTGTCTATGTACCGCACATAGTGCACCAGGCTCGCCCCAAATTGAACTCATGTTTGTTCTACCACATTTCACAATTAAAAATACATGATTTTTATAACATGCTATAAATGTATGATGTTAAAATGCATATTAGTTGGACATAGTATTTAAAAGTAATTTTTTTGAAAATGTTATAGCCAACACTGTGCTTGTAAAATACATTATTTAAAAAAACAAAAAACATGTACCTATTATTTCAGTCATACTTTACACAAGATAGTAACCTTACATACAAAAACATAACATACATTTTAGTAAAAACAATAAGATAACAAATAACACTGACCTTAAACTTCCCATGTTTGAGGAGATGGCAATGAACCCCAAATCTCCCCCCCAAAAAACTACACAATAACTGACACTGACAACTTTTTAAGGGGTTAAATAAAAATATTTTGAATATCTATTAGTGAATTAAGAAGAGGGAATTTTTGAACCAAATTATCTAATTAAATTATTTACTTTTAAATTTGATGGGGGCGACATAAGCAAAATAGCAAATACATAAATTCAAGATGACAGCATTCAACTTCACCACTCATCCAAGCGCTTCACCCTATTGCAATAACCCGGAAAACGGCCAAGCCTGCCCATACCAAGCAAAACCCAGAGGCATCAGGCACCGCCATGATAACAAATGACAATACAAACTTGCTATTGCTTACTGTCAACAGACCGGCTAACCAGTCCCGCCACCATCACAACCACAATAAGACCTAACAAAATCCAAAATATCATTCACAAACCACTCCCTTCCCTCCACCGACATATGTACACCATCAGGCCTTTAAAGTTGCATAGAAACATAGAAAGTGACAGCAGATTAGAGCCACATGGCCCATCTAAAAGAATCAAGAAAGTTTGGTGTATATTCTAATCAGCGCTGGATGCCCACAGTGGGAAGTGCCAGTAAAAAATATATAATTATAATATGCAGATAAGTAAATGATGTAAAATATCCGAAGGTAGGTTGAGGGTAGTAGTAATGATGATGCTGGTTGTAGTACTCCTTAAGTATACCTGTACACCTTACCCCCAATGGGGGATGGAAATAGGAGACAGAATGTGTGGCACCCCTGCACTGTAATGGTGGAAAAGATTGCAGGCAGCGCAAGGGGAGAGGAGTGCACAGGTCTCCTGTTCTGTTTACAAGCACAGGTCATGTGGGATGTTGCTAGGCAACGATCAGCTGGTGAGATTTGAAATGAGCATACAATTGTTGCTCTCTGCCGCAACACTACGCACCCCGCATCCCGCTCCCGGGGGCGCCTGGTAAATGGTAACATCTCTATTTTGTATACATCATTAGTGGTGAGTGCTGCTGGCTTAATCACTATTGCTTAATATATGCTCTTTGTTGGTTTCTATACGGAGACGGCTTCACAGTTACGGACTGCTGTTTAACCATCGCAACTGACCACTGTTAGGCTGCTTGCTGGCGCCGGAGATTGAGTGATAACATCGGCACGGTTCTCAAAGCCTCAATTACCGTTATATGTGATATCAACATTTCTAACAAGAGCACCTATTATAGTATTCTTATTCAAATTATCATTCAAGTGGACCGATCTATAAAGAGCCATTGCACCAACATTCTTTTTCATTCAGCCTACAGTTAATAGTTATGTAACTATGTACCATCTTCCAACAATACAGAGTCATTAACTACATAATATATGTTTTTATATGTATTATCTTCCAAATAGGTTTAGTATTTATGTGTATTTGTATGGTCTATACATAATTATTTTTTTTTTAGGTCTTTTGTGTGTTTTGTTTTTTTTTGTATAAACATTTTATTGGGTTTTTTCATATAAATAGCACCACAGTAAAAATACAGCACATGCTCCAATAGACAAATGTACACAGTAAACAAGACACAAGTTGTACAAGTGATAGCTCTGGTAAGCTCAAGTAACATAGTAAAGTGGCTTGAATCTTTGTCCAAGTGTTTAATAGTTCATTTGGGGGGCAATGACCTGGGGTCGATCACTTCATGTGCTTTGGAGTTACATATTAAAAGAGATTTTGCAGCCATTCATTCCCTTTTTCCTGACCTGATTATCGTATGGTCACATATTCCAAGGAGATCCTGCAGGATGGGGTCGATTAAGAAAATTGATGGTGCCCAAAAAAATGTTAACAAGGCCATTAACAAATTTATATTAACGCTTGGCGGGCGAGTTATTTTACATCCCCACATAGTCTTTTTGGACGAGTCATTTTACCGTCCTGATGGAGTGCACCTTTCCGATAAGGGAAATATGATAACGCAAAGAGGAAGGAGAAAATTCGCACAAACAAGAATCCTGCTGCTAGTGAGGATACACCAAGGGGTTCCCAACCCCTAAAATAAGTAAATTAATCAAGAAAGTTTGGTGTATATTCTAATCAGCGCTGGATGCCCACAATGGGAAGTGCCAGTAAAAAAATTAAAATATGCAAATAAATAAATGATATAAAATATCCGAAGGTGGGTTGAGGGTAGTGGTAATGATGATGATGGTTGTAGTACTCCTTAAGTATACCTGTACACCTTACCCCCAATGGGGGATAATTATAGGAGACAGAAAGGAATATAACAAAATTTATTAATACAAACACTACACAATCAACCTTTAAAAAGGAACAGAAGTTCCTACCAGAAGATGTAATAAAACAGGATGGTGCAAGTGGAAAGCCAAATCTGCTGTTGTAAAGGGTACCCAAACGATCCGGCTGCCAACAAGTCCCGTCACTGACACTGGTAAGAGTCCTCTGCTCCGTCCACACCGCTGACCTACGCGTTTCAGACCCTCCCTGGGTCCTTTCTCAAAGTCTGTGCGGTGATCTGAAGATTCCTGGCTTTATACTGGGCGCATGTGATTCATTGAGCGATTGTTCCTCCTCCGGTGCTGAGTTATGATGTCATCAGCGGTGATCGACATTCAAAGGAATAAATTACTAGCACTTCCAAAAAACTTATTTAAAAAACTGGTGTGTTTACATACAATTAAAATATATAAATATTACACGTAAGAGATATGTGTTTCGTATAGAAGATATGACGTCCGTTATGGGGGTTGTCATGGTGACAAGAAATGCTGATGATAACAATACACCGATAATGGTAATGCATACTGGGAACATATTTAGGATTTAGAACATATACATTGTTGCAAGAAACGGGGGACAGGGGATCATATTGTAAATAGAAATTTAAATTGCGAATAATAATACATACTTGTTTAAAAATTATAAAAACCCATATAGAATTGCGGACAACAAATAAATAATAAATCATATAACATACCTTACAATGTTATATATAATTACATGAGTTTTGTACTCAGTAATATGACCAGTATGAAAGGACATAATGTCCGTTGTGCGGGTTGTTATGGTAACAGAAAATATACAGATAATGACAGCGAGTCAATATTGATGGTAAAAAATTACAGTATATATGTACTTCTAAAGAATAAGTGCTCAACCATATGATACCTGGCTAAAGTATGACATATAAATAAAGATATCAAATAAAGACATAATAAAAAAAATAAATTAAAAAAAATAATAAATAATAAATAAAAATAAAAAATGGTGTGCAAAAGTGGATTATAAGGTTAATGAATGGAGTAGTAGATAATGTGTAGAACAAAATAAGGTACAAAACTTATGCATAAGTGAACACAAGAATATGTGAAAGAATCAGTGAGAGGTGAGCTCCCAATTAAGGGGCTATGTTGCTCAATAACAATACTAGGTAAAATCAATAAAATAATGTAAAAGGGGATGCAAGTTAATATTAAACAAGATGGTGGGAAATATTGTCCTTGTTAATAGGGGGAAATAGGACTAAAGTGCTGTACCAATAAATAGATAAATAATGTTGTGAAATTAGTAAGAAATAAATATGAGTAAGAAGGTTATAGGGAATATAAACAATGAATACCTTACAGATTGATATATTAGAACTTGAAACTTGTTGATATTGTGTCTTAAAAAATACCCCTTCTACAAAAATAGGTAAAGAGACCCACTGTAAATTAAGGGTCATACTAGTAAGTAATGTATTCTATAGTAGTTATCTGAATAAGATAAAATACGACTAGAAAGGACCATACCGTGTAAGTAATGTATCCTAATCTATATAAGATGTAAATCTATCTATTCTAAAAAGTAGATAACTAAAATAGAGGGGAATAAACAAATGGCCTAAAAAGAATGGTATGAGAAAAAAAAGAAGGAATTTGTAAAATACCGATAAAATCACAATAAAATTGACTAAATACCGGCATAATACATACCCTCTAAAATTCTAAAACCTTATATAGGATAGTGAAGTGGGGTGGAAATAGTGATACACCAGAGTAAAGGGGGGAGGTGGAAATAGTGATACACCGGGTAGGGGAAGTACGGGTATATACGAAAGACACACAGTACCTGGTGTTCCCAGGAGGTCTCCCCACTTGGTACTAACCAGGCCCAGTGGGTTTCGCTTCCGAGTTCGCAATGGAATCGGGTACTATCCCAATGGTAGGACTGTGAGGTAAGTAAAAACCCATATACAATCCCAATGTATACCCAGGTTCACTTACCACTCTCCTATAGATTCAGATGAACCACTTCAACTCGAATTCCTGATTCAATCCATTGGGAATAAGGGTATCCAATTCGAAAATATATTTCATTTCAGCTTTAGCTAAAGTGGGTACATGACCTCCCTTTCTCTAATGTCCTTTTACCTGGCAGATACCAAAGAAAGATGTTAAAAATGAGGTATCGCAGTTATGTACCTCTTTGAAATGTGTGGATACCGCATGTGTGGTGACCCCTTTCCTGATATTTCTCAAATGTTCAGCCCAGCGGACTTTTAATAGTCTGGTGGTACGTCCTATATATTGCTTGTTACAGGCACATTGTAATATGTAAATACAAGAACTGGAGTTACATGTAATGAATTGGTGAATTTTCACATTTTTCTTGTTACTATTAGAAGTAATGCATTTAACTTTCTTAGTGGATGTACCTTGGGGACAGTTGCGGCACATAAGACACTGGCCGCATCTGAAGAAGCCTTTACTTTTAATGCTACTTATCGGTCGTTTTTCCTCATAGGTAGACCTAACTATTTTGTTCTTAATGTTAGGGGCTTTTCTATATATGAACATAGGTTGATCACCGATGATATTAGTTAATTTGGGGTCTCTCTTTAAAACGCCCCAATGCTTCTTAATAATACGTTCTATGGCCCTATAGTCTGAACTGTATTGGGTGATGAAGGGGATATTAGAGGAAAAATCCTCATTTTTATTTTTCTCTTTTCTGTGCAAAAGAGTGGCCCTATCTATCTTTTTTACCTCATCTATGGCTTGGTTGAGCACATCTTCTTCATACCCTTTGTGTCTAAATTGTGCTTTCTTCTTATTCATGTGTTCAATTCCCATATTATTATTTGTGCAATTTCTTTTTATTCTTAGGAATTGTCCTTTTGGAATATTCCTTATCCAATTGCTGTGGTGATTGCTTGTAACTGGAATGTGGGAATTTGTGTCCGTCTCCTTAATAAAGTTCTGGGTGTTGATAGAGCCATTTTCTATATATATTTCTAAATCAAGAAAGTGGACTCTATCCTCATTAATAACGAAAGTCAAGAAGATACCTAAATCATTACGATTGAGGTTCTGACAGAAGGTATTTAAATCCTCATTATTTCCCCCCCAAATGAAAAAAACATAATCAATATATCTTTTCCAGAGCACCAGGTTCGCTCCTGCTGAACTAAGAATCTGATCTTCCCAATTAGCTAGGAAGATGTTTGCATAGCAGGGAGCGAACCTGGTGCCCATGGCGGTCCCTCTTTGTTGAAGATAAAAATGACCGTTAAAGTTAAAATAATTGTTGGATAATATAAAATTAATACCCTCTAGTATAAATAGCTTCTTTTCCTCCCTGGCATCAGAGTTTTTCAGATATTTCTCCACTGCTTCAATGCCATCAGAGTGTGCTATTATTGTATACAATGAAGATACATCTGATGTCACTAATTTATATCCCACTTTCCACTCTATCTCTTTTAAGATATTAAGAACACTTGTAGTGTCCTGTAGATACGATTTAACATGTTCCATGAGGGGCTGTAGGTGTTTATCAATATAAAACGAGAGATTGGCTGTAAGTGAGCCAGTCCCGGCTACGATGGGTCTGCCGGGGGGTTGTTTGATATTCTTATGGACCTTGGGTAAGGTATATATGACGGGAATGACTGGTTCTTTAACTAATAAGAATTATTTTTCTTTCTCATTGATAGCCTCTTTCTCTAGATATTTTTGAAGAAGTTGGTCTAGGGATTTGGTTAACTTTTTGGTAGGGTCACCAGGTATTTTAGTGTAGGTGTTCGTGTCTCTGAGTTGTCTTTCAACTTCCTCTTTATAATCTATTCTATCAATAATGACAATACCCCCCCCTTTATCCGCGGGTTTAATAATAATCTGGTCGTTATTTTTGACTCCTTAAGGGCAACGATTTCCTCTTTAGATAAATTATTAGTCCGTGATTTAAACTTCCTCTTATTTTTAATTCCATTTTTATTATTATTTCCCCAATTTTTAGGTCCTCTATCACCATTTTCTCAAAAGACTCTACAAAATTACCACGTTTAAAACGGGGGGAAAAAAGTGGAGGGATTTTAAAATTCATTTACTGGTTGATTGTCATCTTCTATTTTATCTTTGAAGAATTTTTTCAAAGTAATTTTTCTAATAAACTTTTGTATAACTACAAAAGTGTTGAATTCGCTACACTGGTTAGTAGGAGCGAATTTGAGTCCTTTTTGGAGGAGAGATATTTCTGTCTGGGATAATACATGGCTACTTAAATTAAATATTTTGGTTTCTAGATCATCATTACTGTTTTTAGATGTATTGGGAATCGGAGAAGAATTAGTTTTAAATGCAAGGCGTGTTTTTTTCATATATGCTTAATGTCTGGCTTTTTGGTTACTGCCTCTTTTCCCTCTTTTATTCCTCTTTTTACAGTCTAGTGTCTTCTTTTTATTTCCGGTCCTAAGTCTAAAAAAGATGCATCTAGAAAAGACGCATCCATATCTATGCTTCTTAATTCTTCATACCTATTTTTATCTGTAAGGGATCTGTCCCTATGGGGAGAATTGAAGGATTTATCTCTTCTTCTTTTTTTGGGGTATATGATGCCATTGATGATCTTTATCACATCTATGATCGCCATGGTAATCCTCAATCCTATGTCTTCTATCATAGTTATCCCTATAATCTTTAGGGTCATGGTCCCTATGATTCCTCTCGTCATAATGATCATAGTATCTATCCTGACTTCTTCGATATTCCCTATGTTTTTCATACTCCCTATAGTATCTTCTATTGTCTTCTCTATCTCCATATCCATTCCTTCTACTGCTGCTCCTTCTATGTTCTCTGTAATCCTCCCGATATCTGGTTTCTCTAGCCCTGTCTCTAGAGTGAATTCTAAAGTGATGGTTATTTCTACTGGGACTCCTTCCCTGATGATAATATGTATTGTAATTCTTATTGGTGTTATGATTGTTTTTTTTCTTACTCTTATTCTTTTGTTTTGATTGTTGTATAGGATGATGTTGGTCATCCTTCTTTCGATCTCTTTGATTTATATTATTCCTATTGATTGGTGTGTTTGTTGTTTTGAAACTGGGACCTGATCTTGGATGAGATTGAGAGTTCCCCCTATTGTGATTTTTCTCTCTATGTATATTCTGTTCCTGACGGGGTGAATTGTTATGTGGTTTAGTGGAATTTCCTAATCTCCTTTCCTCTGATTCAGATCTCTCAATCCCATCCCTTTGGAATTTTCCCCGTTTTTTTCTAATAATTTCTTCTTCCTTTCTATCCAGTTTTACTAGAATGGATGCTTCCATTTCTTTAAAATCTTCAAGTTCTTTAAATGGTAAAAGTAGTTCTTTTAAAGTGCTAATTTGTTCCCCAATATGTTTTAACTG
>WWET01004567.1:106418-122513 GCA_011038615.1 Limnodynastes dumerilii | reverse complement strand
CACCACAAAAAACATCTCGGCTGAAAACCAAATTTTTGGTGCTAATGTGGAAACTCACCTCTGCCTGGACCTGGATCAAATCACTCGGGAATTGGATCCGGGAAAAAGAAGGGTTTTCCCTGGTCCGATCCGAGAAGGGGTATAACGTGAAAGGTACCACCCAGGTTTATCAACCTGGGTCTCTCCTAAACAAAAGTAACTGGTACTTTCTATTGCTATGGCAATAGCACACAAATCCCTCCCAAGAGTTGCACACCGTTCAGGACAGACCCAGGACCAGAAATTTCCCAGGTCAACCCTGCAGTGTGAAAGGCTCTGACCCAGGAAATTCCCGGGTCAGAGCTAGACTTAAGCTGCTTTCACATCACCACTCTGAAAAACCCAGGTCTAAAAACCAGGGTTTTTCTGGGAAAAAATGCCGGTTCAAAAAAAAAAAAGACACCTTTTTAAACACCAAAAACCCGGGAAATTCCCGGGTCGGACCCTTTCACTTCATCACTGAATTTCCCGGGTTTTAGTGGCTTTAACGCGGCAGGGCATGCTGATGCTTGTGGTGCTCCAAGCATCAGCACACCCAAGGATGGCAGGGCATGCTAGCGATTGGAGAACCATGAGTGCCAGCAAGCCCTGTCATCCGGTGCAACAAAACACAAATTAATACCCCTCCTAGCTGCTAAATAAAATATAGGGCCGGCCCCTTTACATTTAATGCCCCCTATAAAAAAATAATGAAATTGATATAATGCGTATAATAAATAAATAAAATAATAACAAAAATCATAAATAAAAAGAAGTACTTACCATCTTGATTAGGATACAATCTTCCGAGCTTTCAATCCGTGGGGGAGGTCTTTGAAAAACAAAAAACCCTATGGCCCGCCGCAACTGCACCGCAGGACATTCCGAAGCTAATAACAGCTCTGCTGTCATTGGGGTATATTTATACCCTTGGGCAGCATGTGAAATCCCGTTTCCATGGTGACAATAACGTTTGGTCACCATGGAAACGGGATTTCCCAAAGGTATAAATATACCTCAATGACAGCAGAGCTGTCATTAGTGTCGGGATGTCCTGCGGTGCAGTAGCGGCGGGCCATAGGGTTTTTTGTTTTTCAAAGACCTCCCCCACGGATTGAAAGCTTGGAAGATCGTATACTAATCAAGATGGTAAGTACTTATTTTTATTTATGATTTTTATGTAATTATTTTATTTATTAAATGCATTATATCAATTTCATTCTTTTTTTTTTTTTTTAGGGGGCATTAAATGTAAAGTTTTTTTTTTAATGTTAGGGGCCGGCCCTATATTTTATTTAGTAGCTAGGAGGGGTATTAATTTGTTGCACTGGATGACAGGGCATGCTGGCACTTATGGTTCTCCAACCGCTAACATGCCCTGCCATCCTTGGGCATGCTGATGCTTGTAGCACTACTACTTTGCAAATCTTTTTTTATTTTATTTTTTGAAGATCCGATGCTAGAAAAAGGACCCCGGAAAACCCTTCTTTTTTTTCCCGGGTAGAAATGCTGGGTCTTTTGACCCGGGTCGACCAGAAGTACCCCTTTCACATCACTGCCAAATACCCCGATTTTGCTGAGACCCGGGTTTTTTTGCGAAAATCTTGGGTATTTGGTGGTGATGTGAAAGGGGTACTTCCGGTCGACAAAACTTGGTTTATTTCCAGTGGTGATGTGAAAGCGATATAAGTAAATGTTAAGCATCAGTCCTAATTAATTCTTATAACGGAATCTCCCTGATATTTTTTTTATAACAGGTTTTTTTGGTTTTTTTTGCCTATAGTCACAGCAGAGTATTTAAAAAAAAAAAAAAAAGATTGGTTGAAACCATGGTTTAACCCAGCCAGCTCTGCCTGGTGCCCTTCTGATAAGTTTGACATACTGTTAATTGACACTTCTGCTCTCTGCTCCAATCCTCTGCCCATTTCCCCCCTCTGTTCTTTGCTCAGAGCTGTTCCTCTATCCTGTCCTCTAGCCACTGTCCCTCTGCTTTGTCCTCATTACCCCCTGTCTGTCCTCACCTGAGTGGTTCTGTCCTCGCTTTTGCCACTCCAGTTCTCCAATCAAGGTAAGTTATCAAGCATGGTTTTAATAAGGATTATTCAAAAGTTGACTATAATGTGTGCCAATATTACTATATGCTATACGACAATTGTTGATATATCAACACTTGCAGATAGATTAAGGTCGGCATGTTAAACCTGGTCAACTTTTGTTATCGACAGGTTAATTGTCGACCTTATAACTATTCCAATTTACAATCCAATAAACATAGAGGCTTAGATATACTTCGTTTCCTGGTGAAGAAAGCATAAGAGGTATTTAAAGTAGGATGTGACAAAAGATGGGCCACACTCAAAACCATTACTTTTATGTCACTGATATGGTTGTATGTATTTTTGTATTCATTTATCTTTTATTTTGTTAAAATGAACTAACTAGCATATAGTGGAAGATACATGGAATTATACCTGATTATCAAAGAATTTTACTTACGTTATACTGTACATCCAATGAAGATTATCCTTCTATACAAAGGTCACACTCTGACTTACCAGTTTATTTACAACTACTGATCACAATACTGGTGTGAGACTGCTATGAAATCTGGATAACTATTTTAATACTGCATCATGTGGAAAACACTATAGAAATTCTTAAGGAAACTTTAAAATAGAAATATATCATAGTTATATCTCTGTAGTGAAGAGGGCGGTGGAACGCAACCTATATAATTCAAAATACATAATATATACAAGCATATATTAAATATTATAGCATTAGTTGTTCTACTGGTGCAGAAATTTATAATTAGCAATTTAAAAATCATTATGACCCAGGGCATGATAGAGATTCATATGCTTTCCTTTCTGTGAAATGCTTTCCAAATGACTTGCAATGTTATATTCTTGCTTCAGGGTTGTATTAAAGTTATGTTTTATTTTTCTAGTGGTGTGGTGACATCATGCCACTGTGTAATTGGCATGGCATGTTCCCTGCATTTGTTATGCCCCCACACATTCTCTGAATATACAGATTAAAGTTTTATGCAGAGCTTGATAGAACATTGTTTGTTAAATGAGTGGGCATTAGGCCACCCAACAAAAGCTATCTGACATCAATCATCACACTTCACAGCCTTGACTCCAGATGGGCTTTGGACTTTATTCAGGATACAGACCAAATTATCTGGCAAGATGACATAGAGAAAATGATATATCCATAGCTGAGTTGTCAATAGGCAAAGGCCTTCTGCTACAAGTGCTGGATCTTTTCATCCATCACGAGCTCAGATCTCCAAACTAATTATGAAGTCAGCCAAGCTTGCTGTTTAGTGCTATATGTTATGCTTTTCCTTTGTCAACGACATAACTGCTTTCATTTGAATTAAGCATACTACATATTTTTACACATTTTAACTCCCCCAGGCATGTTATTGTCCTAATATTCCCACTCATATAGAATAAATACATTGCAGCAATCACTGCTTGTTATCAAGTATTTTGTGTGCATGTTTATGTCTCAGTAGAGGAAGCAACCCTAATTAATATGCGTTAGAAAAGGGTCTCCTTCCTTCATCTCCCATGAGTCCTTTTATGCCATATCATAATATTACAACTCAATAGCATATGAATTGAAGCGCTTTAAATAAAACCAGCCATTTTCAGCATAATCCTGATTAAACACTTTCTTAATAGGTAAGCAAATGCTGTGAGCTATAAAAACAGTGTTTAATGGGCACTGTGCAGAATAAATGGTTTGGATTGGCTGGCAATGATAGCTAGTAGTAGATAAGTTTATATTTAAGTTCAGTTGCAAATCTAATTTAAATTCAATATAGTTAATTACATTTCAGGTGCCATAAAGCATTTGGCTTGTTTATATTAAGCCACCGTTTGCATGGAATGTTAAATGACCAAAAAGCAATCTGTAAATGTTTGCTACAGTTTTTCTGATAGACACAGATATTCTTATAGTGATGAAATGTTTATCTGTGTGTCAAGTTTACAACTCATGCATTTAAGTGCTTATTTGACTCTGTTGAAGCTTTTCACAAAGTTCTTTTGTCATACTTTATAGAATAAGGCAAACCGCAGTGCTTTGTGTTTGAGAGTACCAAAAAGAAATGCCCATTGGATATGCAATAATTGAAATTTTAGATTACGGGGTTGCTGAAATGCCTTGCCAGATTCTAAATCTAGCCATACATTACAGCGGTTATCACCCCCAACAGAAGGTGACTGAGAAACAGGACGATTTTCCCCTGGGTATAAGGTCCTGATATCAGTGCCGCACATCTCTCCTGTGACCGATAATCCGGACAGAAAAGGGAGGTCTTTGTTTAGTGAGGTAAACTGACACGCGGGACTTGTAATCTCATGAAAATAAGCTCCCATGTAGAATCTGTAATCCAGGGCAGGGATGAGCTATGTCTCTCATATGGTGCATGTATTAGTTATTGAAAATGGGGGTGTTCCCCAAATTACTTTATCCACTACAAGCTCTTCCCCTATTACTTGCGATAATAAAAGGATATAAGCTATTTTTTGTTCTTTTTTTCTTTAACAATAAAAAGCCTACATTTAGTATTCTTAAATTGAAACAGATGAAGTCTTAAGGGGGCTTCAATGTTCAAGAAATAGCGGCATTCAATAAGACTGCACAACTCATCTTCACATGACTGGGTATCATCTGCGCAGGTTTCATACTAGAACGACATTAGATCAGAAAATGTTTGCTGTCATGCAAGTGTTTTATATTTGCATGATCTCGAGGTACCCGATAATATTATCACCAATCCTCTTCTCATTTCAGTACGACAGCTTTGATTTCAGTATGTCGCACATTTTTGTTGAATCCTAAATACTCCCTTCATCTAACCTTCAAAGGAAATCCTAACTTTTAAGACTACATGACTGTTCATCCTTTTACTAGATGGGCCAGAAAGGGTAGCTGCACAATTTGGTGTTTGGTAAACAAGGACACTCCCAAACCTTTAACTCTTGCCCAGGTTCAGAATAAATTTGAACTATTGTACTATGTACCTTCTGTACAACCTTTCTCCAGGACCAACATTATGGGCCGTATTCACACCTAAGAGCGAGTTAAATGCAAACAGATCCGTTTTGCCCCTAATCCGCCCCCTATTTTTAGGTACCTTATGGCACTAATGAGTGCCATAGGGCTCCCTTATGTTACCGTGCATAGTTCATAGTTTGCTTCTTAAGAACGGATGTTGTCTCTTCCCACCTCCCACCCTCCCTCCCTGGCTAATCTAAATCTCTCCCCCCCTTCCACTTCTACCTAAACACTCCTTGAGCTTAAGGCCGCCTCTTTCTAACTAAATTACTCTGTGCGGTCTTTAAAGACTGCATGGAGGCAATCTACATACCTAACTGGTACGTAGATTGCTGAAATGATTTTTCACGTGCGTATATTTAGGTAAGTTTGAGTCAGGACCAATGATACTTATTAAATATCAATTAATAAGTTCATGTCTCTGTGTTCTTACAGATTCATCTGTCAGACAAGCTTGGTTATTAAACGCTACTTAGTGGTAACAGAAGGGATCATTCTTTCATTTATTTTTGATCCTAAACAACAGAGATTGCTGCTGCATACAAACATATGGCAAAGGATGTCTTGATTACGGAATGCAAGGAAAAAGGAATCACCAGCCATGGAAACAGCAAAGAGCACTTGATAGAGGTCCTGTTGCTAGCAAAGTCTAAGAGCACAGAACAAAGCCCTGCCGAGGAAGATTTAGCAATGGACATTGGGGTAGATCTAGAACTATGTCCGTCTTCCATAGACGGACGTAATTCAATAAACAATAGCTACTGCGCATGCGTAGTAGCTATTGTACGTAATCTGCGTATCGTTTTGATACGTAGATTGCGTATATGCGGTCTTTTAGAGGCCCGGACCCCTTCATACAACAATTTTAGGTGCAGGCAGAGTGACAAGCTGCAATGCATAGAGAAGCCACAGAAAGACAAGCGAGAGGCAGAAAGAAGGCACCAGTTTGAAGTTGCAAAACTCCAGCACCATCCAGAAAACCGTAAGACTGGTGTTTGCAAACCCCAAATGGACCAATACACGCTGAATTGGACAATGATTATGAGGCTATCAAACAGGCCTTATTGCAACGTTTTAATATTACCCTGGAAGTTTACAGGCAAAAGTTTATAGAACAAAAGCACAGTGCCTCTGATACATATACAGGACTTGTGGCACAGTTTCCACTTCATTTCATCAGTGGATAAAAGGGTTAAAAGTTTACAATTTTGACATACTAAAAGATCTGGTGATTTATGAGCAGGTCCTAACTCTGTGTCCAGCAGATATGAAAGAAGGGGTCCTGGATCACGAACCGAACCATCCCAAGAAGCAGCTACACTGTCTGACAAGTATAAGGTCACTGTGCTGTGACATCAAGGAAAAGTTTTGTTACAAAGTGTACCTGGAAAGGAGGGAGGCCTGAAGAAGCCTCTAGTTTTACCCCTGATCTCCCACATCTGCAGTTTCTTTGCAATCTTTTGGGAGGGCTGGGCCAAACTTAGGTATGGGGATAACTGCTGCTGTTTTGTTTGCAACCAGAAAGGGCACATCAGTGTTGCCTGTCCTGAAAGGAAGAAATCTACACCATCCGCAGGTGGGGCTGCAGCCTAACAGATCGGGACCAGCCATAATGTGTGTTGCCAGAGCCCAGAAAACCTATAGGGATAACCTGCAAACAGTCACAGTCGGTGACAAAAGGCTGGATCCAGACTTAAGTAAGTGCTTTAGTTACTCTACTCCTGGGCTAAACCATGCTGATTGCAGTAGGAGTCATATTTCATCTGTTGCAAACAGTATTAGGGTTGAGAGCTGATGTTTCCTATCCCAAGTCTAAATAACAGTGTGATGGTAAAGCTGGTCAGTATCTGTGTGCAGTAAGCAATTCAAAGAATGCAAATACCTTGACTCCCCCTGCAATCAGCATGGTTTAGCACAGGAGTAACTAAGTTCAAGCACTTACTTGAGTCTGGATCCAGCCCAAGATAACTGTTAGTTTGAGGGATACAGGTGCTGACATTACCCTGGTGCAACCAGAGCTGATGGGGTCTACAGACATTATTCTGGGCAAGACTGTGACAATAAAAGGAGTGGGAGGAATCCATCTGGCATTGCCAATGGCCCGAGTGTATCTGAACTGGGGTAACAGTAAAGGGGTACGAGAAGTGGGTGTTTTCAAAAATATTCCTACCAATGTCTTCTGGGGGACTGATTTGGGCTGAATGTTTTTGCAATATGTGACTGATGACTTTGTTAATGGAAGGGCTGAGAGCAATGGGCCAGATCCTGACCTACATACGTAAGCGGTTTTACTCTAGCCACTGACGTAAAATTGCCGATTTGTATTTACTGCGCATGGCAGCTGTTATGGCACGTAACGCTGAACATACGTACCATCAGCATAACTACGAACGACACCCATAGTTATGCTTTGTAGGCAGTGTGGGCCGGGTTAGGCCATAATATGTAAATCCATTACATACGTCAGTACTTATGCTTTGAAAAGTTAAGGTAGGGTTTGGGCAGCGTAAAACGACCAAAGTACGTTGAGCGAGGGGAGTGCATAGAAAATTCGATAGCATAAACACGCTACACGATCGAACGTAACAATACTGTAGCTCAGGATCTACCCTAATATCACTAATAGCGCTATTGTGTCATGTCAGGATGATTTGTGTGGAGGGATTGTACATTCTGTGTCAAATCTTAAGGGTGTTGATTCTGGGGAGGACAATATTAATAATTTATACATGTATTCCTGAATTGTGTCCTCAGGTACTCACAAAGGCTGGGGGGTGGGGGAGTGCCCCTCCCATCTGTAGCTGTAACTACCAGGCATATGGTTAAATCTAGGGACTTAACTCATAAAGGAAAGGTGGGGGTGGGGAATGTGTTGAACAGATGTCTGTCTGAGTACTGGATGAGCTTGTTAGGTCTCCTCCTCTGGCTGATTGCGGCCATGCTAACTGCGACCTGGTGTACGCACAATCCGGTCTTGGTGGTGAGCGTGATAGTTAAAAAGAAGTTCTGTTATGGTGGGGTTTCCTCAGTAACGAGATCACTTGTTAATTTGCGTTTCACCCTTAAGGAATAAACTTTGGTCCATAGGGCCTGATCCAGACCTACGCCCGCGAGCATAGCGTATGATCGCCCGGGCGTATAAACTTTAACGCCCATGACACTCCCATTGATTGTACCTACTTACGGCGGCTGAACCCTACCCTAACTTTTTCCAGCGTCCGTACGAATTTTCGGACCGATACGCTGGTCGTACGGGGTTTAGCCTGCCCATACTGTACAATTTAAATGGCTATCCCCGCCTCTGTGTAGTAACTCGAGCGTCCGAACTATCGTCGTACAAAACGCACGCCCCTTGGACGCAAAATACGCTATATTCACAAAGATTTATAAGTAACATCTTTAGAAAAATATGTAGTCAACAAACAACCAATTTGAAGAACAGAAAGCATAAGGTATAAACATCAGGGCATAATGGTTAATTAACCATCTCAGAAATCAGTGTGCCAACAATGCATGAAGACTTGTTGGTTTCCAAAGAATTGTTTTGTCATATAGTGTGACACCTCTACAGCGCCCAGTGTGTTATTTTCACTGAAAAACAGCTGATTAGCCTCAGTAATAATAATTCCGGTTACACACTGAGATTTTTCTAATAATACAATATTTGACATTCACTTCTTTCTAAAAACAGCACACGCTGAAGAAAGAAGCAGATATCGGGGCCTCCATACTCTTGGAAGTTAGGAGCTCCCGAATATCAAATCCCACAATGCAATGCAGTTTCAGTAGCAGCGTGGTGGGACAGTACACATTGGTAAGCTGATCATCGTATGAGCTGCACAATAATTGACAGATAACCTCCATTGTGTACCCTGCCTAAGCTCATAAAGTCAGGAGCACTATTAAAATAAATGTAACCAGTCGGAGAACTGTATTAGTCTATGTTTATGTACAGTAAGAGCCTGTTATCTCATCAAACAGTTGGAACATTTTATAATAACATATATTTAATAACATTTTGGAAGGGACAACAAAACAGCATTGTTGCACTGTAGAAGAGGTAGACAGATGGTCCAGAATGTTCAGATGTCACTGCTTACGAACATAGGGATTTACATATGGGTCTGTTCTCGCACACATAAACTCATAGACACACGGGCACACATGCTGGCACATGCTTACCTATAAACCTTCAGCTGTGTGCACCAGCACACATAAAATACACATAAGTACAGCAAACACGCTCCTTACTAGATAGCTATAAATGTATGCTTTTCTTGATGACTTTCAATTCTAAAAATGCTTACCAATCCAGTAATATTAATGTGGCGGTAAAGAAGCAATGATATCTACTGGAAAATTTGGCAAAGTGAATTTGAGGGAAAATGATATTCAAGTAATCAACTTGGTAACAGGGGGCCGGATCCAGAACTACGTCCGTCTTCCATAGACGGACGTAGTTCAATAAACAGTAGCTACTGCACATGCGTAGTAGCTATTGTACGTAATCTGCGTATCGTTTCGATACGTAGATTGCGTATATGCGGTCTAAAAGATGGAAGATGGACGTAGTTCTGGATCCGGCCCACTGTTAGTAAGCAGCTTAATATAAATCGCCACCGATACAATCATGCAGACTGTAGCTGGAGAGGCCGGCAAACACTCTCCAGTCAGTGATAGATATCCACAGTTTATAAGCCGTGCTTAGTGGTAAGCCGATAAGAAAAACAGATGGTTGGTTTAAATTAATAGCAGGCTTAATGATAGTTGTGCGAGGTGCTGAGTGAGATAGGTTAAGTAATGCAGGTAAACAATTGGCAATGTTGTTAGTCGTGCAGATTCTTAATTATGTAGCCATTATTGTAGATTGTATAAAGCACTATCAAAGATACAAATCACATTTGGCAACTGTTGCTAGTTAGCTATATGGTGCAGCACAAGGGCTCTTGTATCAAACGAGGTATAAAGACTGTGTCCCAGCCTGTAGCTACTGGAGCTAACGGCAGTTTGAAACTAAGACGGTTGTCCTGGGCATTGGATGTAGCGGCACTAGCAATCAAATGTATGAAAAAGTACTTATCCTTAGTTCCAAACTATTCACTGGTGCACGATGAATATAGAGCGGCAGAAGTGGTGAATCGGTAAACGGAGCTTGTTGGTACAGCTGTCGTTCCTTTTTAAATGCTTTACGCGTTTCTCCAGTATGCAACTGGTTTTATCAGAAGGTTAATATTAAGTGATCTATGTAGACCTCTTATAGGCATCTGGAAGCTCAATTGATTAATTTCAGCTGTTGCGCTTAACCTTAGGATATCCAAGATGGTCCTTTTTTTACTAATGCTAGCATATTGTAATGAAGAGGTGTACAGACATAATATATGATAGTGAATAAAAATAAAATAAAATAAAAATAAAGAATGAATAAGTAGAAAACCGGTGCTGATACTATCTTAATAAAGAGACATACATTCATAATAACAATTGTATCAAATAATACATTGGTAGAAAAAATAATACATATTGTAAACAGATATATTCGCTATAGATAGCAGACATTTATCGATAGCATCATTTTGGCCCTAGCATAAAGTGAATATCTAATTTTTTTTATATATTTAATATTTAATAGGGTCAGATGGACCTATATACAAAATACTATGGCACCATTATGAAGTACAAACCCTTTTTTTTTTATTGACTATAACATGCCAGAAGGAAGCCTTTATGCATTTCTCCCCTTGATTCTTTCATATGCAAAGACATCCTATGAAATCCTATGACTTCTTGACATATTTTCAGAAATTTGAAGTATTGTATTTGTCTAGATATCTACAAGACTAACCATTATTTGTTGCAAATTCAGCACAACAGATAACTGATACACATTATCCTATACTGTGGCCAGGAAAACTACATAGACTCAATGGGCTAAGCTTCAGGAAAGGAAAGTGGAGATGTTGCCCATAGCAACCAATCAGATCCTGGCTCTCATGTTCCTATTACATAGTAGAAAGTTTAGCATCTGATTAGCTGCTATGGGCAACATTTCTACTTTTCCTTTCCCACAGCTTAGTAAATCTGTCCCAAAGATGGCCAGTGACTTGGATTCATGCAGCGAATGCTCATGATTTGACTATTTCTGATTTAATCCAAATAATTTAACATTTTACAGGTTGGCACCCCCCCCTCCTCCAGGTGAATAAATAAATACTACTATTTTATTGTTCAACAATAAAACCAATAAAATTATCGTTTTAGGATATACCTTGCATGTTTAAGGAGTGATACAATATGTGGTACAATTGCGGGAAAAAATGCAGACTCTCATGGGGATAGTGCAGTATAATTTAAAAGCAACTCAGGCAAAGCAAAAACCGTAAAATAGAAGAAAAACCAGCGCTGAAGGAGGGGATGGGTCAGGGGATAGGGCAAAAGATCACGTCCGTCGGCTACCAACGAGTAGATACAGATTATAGGGGGGTAGTTCCCTAGTTGCGGTAATGTGTAGACATATGGTATCTGAGGTGCGCCAGACAAGTGATAGAGAAGGAAAAGGAATGGCAAAAACAGGGATGGGTGAATTAAAATTGTTTTATTAAATGCAATAATAAAGAATCTAACGTGCTAGGTAGGGGCGTGTGGGACAGATGTCTGGGATAATCCGTGGTAATCCTATAAACAAAATCCAGGTTCCAATGTAGTACTCAAAGTCAGTAATATTTTCCAATGCAATAGTTCATACAGTGGTATGGATGAAAGTTCCTAGTCCCTGTAGATGGTTGATGTACAGGGACTACATAGATCCAGAACTCTGCTTGCAATCTGTTTAGTAGCGTATTTACGCGCGCACCTTCTATACACTCCCCTTGGCACACCCCTTGAATGTACGTACTTTGACCGAATTCCGCGACGTTCAGGATCTGCCCCATTATCACAGTTCATGTCTTTTTTAGCCTTTCCTGCTCTATACTCTGGTGCAGTGATTAACCTTGCAGGTGTGCTGCTGTTTAGCAACATCTCAGCACAGTTCAAGCCCTGCATAGGTGAACTCATTAAGATCAGTCCATTTAATCCCATCAGCCCTGCTCTCCAGTGCCAGAGTGTCAGGCTTACTAGGTTTGCCTTGAGTGTACTACTCCAGTGTTTACTCGTGCTCAGTTGTATCTGGATCCTGTCTCCTGTATCGAGCTGTGGTACATCAGTTCCAGTCTCCATTTCTTGTGTTCACCTCCCGGTGCTCTGTCTGCTGTTCCTCAGCATCAGCTACTCCGGTTTCCAGTCTCCCCAAGCTTCTATCCGTTACTTGGGCTGATACCTATTTAGCGACTTGCCGTGGTTGCAGGGATAACCGTATCCATCATCAGGGGCTCTGGTGAATACCAGACCACGGTTTAGGCTCTGCTTCCTGGTGGTCGATCTAAATTACCATCGGGGCCCTGGTTGTTTCTCGATGATTTTGTGACACAAATGCCTTTTTTACCAGCAGCTAAATTCATTAATCACCCTACCCAATGCACCAGTTGTTTCCCATGTCTTTTATCCTGTAAGCAAATTTCTATGTATGCATAAGAAGCCATGTAGATAAACTTAGAAATGTAGATCTTTTGGGCTGGATCCAGACTTAAGTAAGTGCTTGAACTTAGTTACTCAAGGGCTAAACCATGTTGATTTCAGGGGAGTCATATTTCATCTGTTGTAAACAGTATTAGAGTTGAGAGGTGATGTTTCCTATTCCAAGTCTAAATAACAGTGTGATAGTAAAGCTGGTCAGTATCTGTGTGCAGTAAGCAACTCAAAGATATATCCCTGCATGCAAAGAATACAATTAACTTGACTCCCCCTGAAATCAACATGGTTTAGCCCAGGAGTAACTAAGTTCAAGCACTTAACAAGGTCTGGATCCAGCCCTTTGTGTGTAAAAATATAATGAAGATCAGTGCTAGAAGGAAGATTTGCATTGGTGGCTCCATATTTGGTAATACAAAGGGAAGGGAAAAGCAGTTTGTGGAACTCTGCTGTGATTACTCTTGCACATCACTGGCTACAGTATGATAATGTAGAAATTATGTTAAATGTTATGTATATGTTCTTTTATTTTTCATCAAAAGCTATTACTATAATATGTGTTATTATCATTAGTGTCTATGTTACATATATTAACGTATATTAACTATGCTATTGTTCCATGTCTGTTTTGCTGATAATAATATATATTACTTTATTTCACGTAATAGCTTAAGAGGATAACATGGCCTAAAGCTATTGATGCATGCAAAGCTCATCTACCCAACTGAATCCAGTGTTTTATATGACCTTACCAATCATGAGGATGACATTGGATGTTTCCTGCTGTGATGAGGCAGGTTGTTCCAGTGAAATTGCATTATTATATATTACTTTTTATAACATTTTAACCAATAGTTAATGAAAACAACGCCTAATTTTAATTTTAAATTTTTAAAAAGTATTTTTAAATGGGTTTCTTTTAAGTTAATATCTGCATCTGAACATTTTATGCATTTATTATAACATCAAAATGCAGCTATATCTATTGGGCCTTATCCAGAGTTATGCTGCCCACCGTATTTACGGTGGGCGGCTGCGTAAGAACGGCAGAAATACCATTCTGCGCATGCGCCATGAATCTGGCGTCCGTAACTACAGTGTAGTTATGGACGAAGGGGCAGGCAGCTCGGTGGGGGAGGGAGGGTAATTAGGAATGGAGGACTGGGTTAGTCAGGTCACGCTCCTGTGTGAGCGTAGTTACACACAGTTACGCTGGCTGAAGTTAGGGTAGCCTTCAGCCGGTATAACTGTGTGTAACTATGCTCACACAGGGGGAGTGCACCACAGCTACGCTGGCCATACTTGCGGCCAGCGTAGCTCTGGATCAGGCCCACTGAGAACAGAGGCCCGGATTCTCACTTGAGAATTTTTCTTGATCCGAGCGTAGTTTTAGGTACAGATCTACTACGCATGCATAGTAACTCTGCTACGCTATCTACGTAACTTTACGTTACATAGATTGCGTAAATGCGATCTTTAGAAGAGTTACTATGCATTGTTATACGCCGCAATACTCACCTTTCCCGGTCCTCTGATCACCATCAAACACTCACCGCATGCCTCTCCTCGCTCTCTGCTCCTGCCGACATGCCGACGCTAGAAAGTAAACAAAGACGCGTGGTCCTGCCGCCGGAGGTCTGGGCTGACACGCGTCTATGCTCTCTTCACTGCAGTCATTTCCCCCAGGCCAGGAAAGGATCCTATTTTACGCATGACAGCTGCTAGCCTATCAGAGACTAGCAGCCTCTATTTAAGATCACTCCTTCCTCTGCATGGTGCCGGTTATAGACTCTGCTATCAGTATCTGTGCCTGCCTTTGTTTGTTCCTGCTTTATTGCACATTTGTTCTGATTATTGATTGCCTCCTGTTATCCTGCTTTGTACCTTTGCCTGCTGCCCCTTGT
The DNA here is from genome assembly GCA_011038615.1 of Limnodynastes dumerilii. Taxonomy (NCBI): domain Eukaryota; kingdom Metazoa; phylum Chordata; class Amphibia; order Anura; family Limnodynastidae; genus Limnodynastes; species Limnodynastes dumerilii. The sequence goes on along the minus strand of WWET01004567.1, from coordinate 107,946 downwards.
GTTCCGTATCCTGCTCACTCCCTCCTTATTGTATCTGCCTGTTGTTTATTCCCTGCATTCTCCCATGAGCCAGTATTTGTAGCCCTCCGGGGTAGCTCGTGTGACTGTGTTGGGCGACTGTGTGAGTGATCATCCTAGTTTGTCAGTTAGTCTTGTGTGTCCCATTTTTCCCCCACTGTCTGCTTGTCATTGTTTATTGTTATCTGTAGTTCGTTACAGGCCAGGCTCTGCTGGCCTGACTTTTCCCTTTTCTTCCATCTATTTCCTCTCTCTCTCCTCCCAGGTGTTGCCACGAAGGCCGCGACCTGAGGGTAAACCGGCAGCGCCAGACTATTCTCACCTTCAGAGGCTCTAGTAAAGAATACGGTCCTTCTAGACTCCGTGCCCCTCGGTTGGTCTCACTTGCTACGATCACAAGCTTCACTCCAGATCAGTATCTGCATCTAGTCTACACATCAGTGTCTGCTTCAGGCTCCTCACTACCAGGTCCTTATGGTATTATACAGTACCACAACATGCATGTGTAGTAGCTCTGCACACTACACTCGGATCAAGAAAAATTCTCAAGTGAGAATCCGGGCCAGAGTTTTAATATATATAAATAATGGGCCATTCATACAGAATCCATCCTTGTTTTTGTACTGATTCTATTCAAACATTGGTCAATCTTGGTCATATGATTAAAGACTAAACAAAACTCTTTTAAAGTTTTTGTAGTGTTCGACTTGAGCATTTATTTTTTTAGAATTTGCTAGATAAATGCCAACTACAAATTTAATATGTTGAAATGGAGAACACTTCCATTTTTTAGAAGCACCATTTAATTTACCCGCAGGTTTGTTAATTTTAAGAAATCTGTAATTCACAAATTGAGATGAAAAATATGAGGACTCTAGAAGTCTCCCACCTATTTTACAACCTACCCTCCACCCACTTAGCTTTTTAACAACAGCATGGTCTACAGATGCGACTATAAGTGGACCTCTAGATATCTGGGTTAAAAATAGATACGCATGTATACATTTATGGGTTAGGTCACGGTATGCCGTTCTATTATCCTACCTATTTAAGAATTTATTTTAGCCTCTTTCCAACCCTATTATTAGATTTCACAAGTTTTTTCTAAGGAGATGATCTTTTTTTCCCCTTTTTTAGATTGTCTTATATATGTACCCCATTTGCAATATAATTATGGGCTTTTACAATGTCGTCCTAAAGGCATAGATGTTGTCCCTCTTAGTTCCGATTGGATATATATTATGAACCATACATTTTGTGAATTTACTATGTTATTTCTATTGTATAGACACTGTCCCCCTTAGTTTTGAGTAGGTATGTAGTAGTATCCATTATGTTATTATTTAGATTGTAGTCCCGTGATTATGTAGATCTTATATGTATTTTTTAACATGTGCTTATCCTTTTACTGATTTTATGATGATGGAATTAATAATCTTTTATATTGTTGTCACTCCAAGCAGACATTCAGTTAGATACTATGTGCATGTGATATTCTGAGGTGTAGGGA
>WWET01004567.1:56793-84541 GCA_011038615.1 Limnodynastes dumerilii | reverse complement strand
ATATATAATTATTTCATTAAACTAATGTTAATATTCAAGTTGCATTGCCAAAGGTTATTTCTTGATTAACTAATATAATACAAGTGATATAGCAAAGATTCAAATTTGTTTATTTTCTATGGAGATGGGTATAAATACAATAATTTTTAGTACATTCATATGGATTGTAAAGCATATATATATATATATATAGAGAGAGAGAGAGAGATATTAAGTGCACCAAAAATAATTTTGGCAGGTACACACACACCAAAAATCTCAATAGTCCAATGAATAGTGGAGTGCAAGGTAACAGGGCGAAATATACCGCCGACTAGCGCCTCCAATTGACATAACAATAGTTATTTAAATAGATATTTATTAATGCAAAAACTAGTATCTAGGTATAGCAAGAAAAATAGTTGCCAGAAAAAAGTGTCCAGTGCTTCATAAAGTGCAACCAAGTAGATAGTATTTGCAAAGAAACAATGTCCTATAATGTTAGGATAATAGCAGTGGCTCTAAATAGTCAATAACTAGAAAAGTCCATCCACAGATATGGTATTAAAGAAGTTCATTCATCATAATAATCATGATAATCATTGTAGCAGCAGATAAGAAACAAAAATGTTCATCAATTTCATATCAAGTGATGGTGTATCAAATAGAGCAATAAAGGTCCAATATAGCATATCCACAGACCATAGGTAGGGTAGACCAAAATGACAATGAGTACTTGGTGCAGAAAATCAACAGGTCTAAACATGAGGAAACCTGTTCGTAGAGTGGGTGAAGTCACGTCCCATAGCAAACCCGATGGTGACAGTTTCGGTGCATTCTTGCACCGTCATCAGGGGACATAAAGACCAGCAACAGTGTTTTTAAACTTTAAAAATTTCCAAAGGAAAATATTAAAACATATTAGGGTAAAGACCCAGCAAGGACTGTGCAGTATAATAAGGTAATTTCTAATGATGACTCTTCTGATTAATGGCCTGTCTATTTAGTAGGTCTTAAGTAATTCTTATTGGGGGCTCTTCCCACCACAGTTCTTTTTTTTTTTTATCAAAAAGGACCAGTTTATTTTACACAAATATAGGTTTTATTCTTTCCATAATTTTTACATTTTATTTAGGGTGATCAACAAGATGGAAGCCAGAACAAATAAACTATCCTGGTCCTAGAGAAAGGGCTACCATGCCTATTTGGGATGGGGATTTTTTAATGGTTGGTTTGTGAAACATCAAGTTTTCATCTGCTATATTTGTTCCCTTTCTCAAAAATAAATCTCACGTTTTGAGTACATATATAATCATTGCTCTTTAAACCTGCTGCTATCAATTTCTCCATCTCTACTTAAATATACAGTAATAGCATATAACTGATTATAGAATCCGCTAATTAACCCTTCTTTTTTTCACACCATATCAATTATGTTAAAACCTGTGAAACCTTATTTCTATTCTCACTACCATTAATTTTATTTTTAATTTTTATCTACAAATGTATTTCCTTAACCTCTGACCTAGTTCATTGTAGAGTTCATTAATAGAAAATTCCAAATTTTTACTCTAATTAACAATAATTATATTAGTTCTACATATACTTTGGAAACAAATGTCATTTAATCCCTACTTTGTCAAGCTCCAACCCAAGCTCAACACTGCTGTTTCATTGTACTTGCCCAATGCTGCTTCTCCCTTCTTCTCCAATTTCATCTCTCATCACAATCACTCCCATCAGCCAAGGACCACCTCTGTTCCCCACAGAACCATCTTCTCACTCCTCTAGGACTTCCCATCACTGGTTGTTTCCATCTATATTTTATCAAGCTCTTTTCCAACGCTTCAAATGGACTCTCAATATCAATTTCTTAGTTAAAAGCATTCTCTCTTAACTAAACAACCCCTACTGCTTCCTATTCCAGTGACTTATCCCTCAGTGTTGCTACTGTGTTTCTTTTTCTGTCTTCTAAATTGTTCACCTAAAACACTAAAAGCAACTCTTCGTTGTGCTTATTGAGCTCACCATTATTTTTTATTTGATATTTTTGGTTATATTTTTCTGGTTTAAGACCCTTCAATTATCAAAAACCAAAAGGAATAAAAAATATCACTTTTTTCTCACTTGAGAAACTATTTTCTTCTTATAAAACTGTGGCCTTTAAGGCCATTTTTTTAGTTTTAAGTGATTAGCACTTTTGACAGCGCTGAGGTCATGAGTTTGATTCCCGGACTAAGCTTTACCTGTGTTGAGTTTTATATCCCCCTTTCCCCCTGTCTGTGTGGAATTGCTCAAACACTCAAGAAAAAAAACACGCTGGTAGGTTAAATCGCTGCTGATTAAATTAACCCTAGTGTGTGTTTGTATGTATGTATGTATGTATGCGTTAGGGAACTTAGAATGTAGCCCCCAATGGAGTAGGGACTGATGTGAAAGTGTAATATTCTCTGTAAATCACTGCAGAAAAATTGTAATGCTATATAAATAAGTATTAATAATAGTATTCTATACGGCTCAAACAGTGACAGTTCTATTATCAAGATACCCTAGTTCATTATTTCCATTAACAGTTCGGGCCGGATCCAGACCAACGGGCTTGTGACGTTTAATCGCGCAGCATATTGATGCTAGCGTATTTTCTATGCACTCTCCTAGGCACTCCCCTCGATCGTACGCACTTTGTCCATTTTACGCTTTCCAAACCCTACCTTAACTTTTCAAAGTGCAAGTACTGACGTCCGTAAAGGCTTCACGTACGTAAGTGCCTAAGCACACCCATACTGTACGATTTAAATACCTCACCCTGCCTCCGAAGCGTAATTATGGGTGTTAAATGGATGTCACGCCCCTTTGTTCGTAGGTACGCTGGTGATACGAGGCAGGTATGTATGATCAGAGTTACGTGGCGTAACATCTGCTGTGCGCATGTGCAGTACATACAAAACAGCGTTTTTACGTCTTTGGCTAGCATGAATACGCTAGCTTACGTAGCTCAGGATCATGCCCTTCGTGATTAATATTTATATTTTCTCTTAATGGATCAAGACCTGCAGTACACTAATACAACAAAAATAATGTCATTGATTAAATACATTGCAGATAAAAATAACTGAATTATTTTAAAAAAAATAAACTATTACTTTATATAGGAAAATATTTGAATACTATGACATATACAGTCAAGTTAAGAGATGTTAGATTATTATTTCCCAAACAAAGCTCTTCAAGAAGCTCTACCTATGTCCCATAAACACAGAATGACTGACTGGTAAAACGATTCTCACATAAGCACTTCTGTCTCCGCTTACACAGTGTAGCACATCATTGTTCTGTTATGGTGATAATAACATTTCCATTGATCTCCAGTTACAATAAACACATGGCACAAGGCCAAATGTCAGCTAGAGCAAATCTACAGCCCTAGCATTTAAACCACATTTTTTTCTCAGACTTTATACAAGCTGTCAATTGAACACGCTTTATCATTTAGACATGGATAAGGACCAGGTACTCTCTTTACTATTAACCCCACATTCCCACTATGACTTTTTTTTATATAAAGGAAAATATTGCATATTTGTACAGAGGACATATTTGTGTCCTTAAAGTGACTTATTCATGACAAGGCTGATTCCACCGTTCCTGTGGTATCACTGGCTCATTGTGGCAAGCCAGAGTCAAAAACATTATAGAGATCTGTTCAAAAGGGAACAAACTGTGTTGCCCCTCTACTTAGGTTCAAGTGAGACCCTGCTGCTTCTTCTGGGATCTTAAGCATTATTAGCTGAAATGATTGGTTACTGCCATGTTCAGAATGTGCACAGGTAAACAACCTTCAACATTTCTAACAGTATTGCCAACCCTTAAAAATATGATTACTGACTGCCATACTGTGCCATCTGTCATCCTGCCCATGCTATGCTATGCAGCATTCTCTGGACTCTCTATCATCTTTTTGCACTGCTCATCACTGAGCACTTAATCCACCTGTGCAATACATCTACACTTACATATAATAAATGGTGTTCAACTGTTCTATCTGAAATGCTGAACTTGATTTGCTTTGTTGTGAAACCCCGTCATATGTCACCGTACTCCACTGAGCAATCTGGAATAACACACATGCTTTGTCGTGATCTATTGTACCTGTTTTCACAAGTCACTATGGTGCAATCGTGCCTACTGCTGCTGTGCAACCTCATCATCAGAACTTGCATCTGTTACATGGGGCTCCGCAGTGCTAACCAGAATCCCACACTTGCTTTCCATGACTGCATATAGTGGTAACAACCTGTTTAGTATACACAGCAAAGGCCATACCTAGAATACCATACCTTGGTTTCCAGGGAACATCAGTACAATTCAGCTGATAAATAATGGAAGGGGAGGAAATCTCAGTCAAACTGATCTTGACTCTTTGTGATGTGGTATTAGTTACTGTATGCTAGATAAATGGCACTTTTGACTTTTTAATTATTCGGCAAATAGACATTTGTCTGCAATTGTGTTGTCCCCTTTCTATTGTAAAAATGTGTACACACCACTCCATATATCATGGATACGTTAAATAGTAGCATGACAGTGGGGGGGCGTGGCCTGCAGCTGAATGGAGTGAGACGTGTTCTCCACAGCTCCTGTTCCTGATCCTGCAAATCTCCTGGCTAAGCAGCGGTGCCCGGTCTGACCTCCTATTGAACAGGCCTAGTGTACTCACCTGCCTTCCCTGATTGCTACGGTGCGGTTCCGGTGTCTGTGGCTGCTCTGACGGCTGTGATCGCGGCTGCTGAGTTTGGGAGTGGGCATAGGTGGTGCGGCTTGGAACGGCGCATAGAACGGAGGCTCTCCCTTACCTTCTTCCCCGTCGGATCTTGGCCTGGAGCTTTGGACCCCTGTGGCAGCACTCCTGGGGAGGTGTTTGGCTCCTGTAATCTCTGGTACCGTTGAGCAGCGTTTGGGCGCGAAAACTTCCTGGTCAAGGGCGCCATCTTGGGAGTGTTATTACAGCGGCTGCTGTGTCCAAGAGGCATGTGTGTGATCCCCTGTGGCTGGCTAAAATCTGGTTGAGTGGCTGGGTAACAGGTACCTGAAGGGGTGACTTGGAGTGAATTTGGGGGATATCTCCTTTCCTACCTGCTGGCCAATACTACTTTCTGCTGATGCTGCTGTACAGTGTGCCCTGGTAGATCTGTACCATTTCCTTGCACAGCCAGGACTATTTATCTCTACTAAGAGGCTGGTGCCTTCTCTTACCTGCACAGTTGTATTATTCCGCATGTGTGTTCTGTGCAGGGACTCTGAATCCTGTAGATCTTGTTGTATTTAACTGTCTGGGCCCACATACATGACCCTACTGCACAGCTGCGCCTATGCCACAACCAGTTCAGGTGCCAGCCTGCTGCATTCTATTGATTTGAGCTCAGACTTCCTAACTTCTGTTGAAACTGTATAGAGTGCTTCTCCTGTTATATCTCTGGGCCAGTGCACCGTTCTCCCTATAAGTAACAAGTATCACACTCACGCAGCTAAAGTCGGACGATTCCCTGGTATCCTGGGAGTGTGCATGAACTGCTAAATTAAAGTTGCTCAACTCAAGGTTTCAGCCTAGCGTGCTACGAAAATCTATTTGTGCTGGTATTGCACAGTTGCTGTCCTCTCCTGATACCTGGCCAGCGTACTGATCTCCTAGCTATCCGAGGTTCCCAAGCATCACTATATACCTGTTCTTCCGGGAATGGGGAAATCTATGCATGCTGAGGCGGCTGCCGCCAAGCTAGAAAAATATGCCTGGGGCTCTCAAACTGGCCCGTCACAAAGCTCATCATCCTCTCGATCGGAGGGGACAGGACAGGATCCGGAGCACCTAGAGACCTTGCCGCCCACGGGTCCTACTTTGAGCCAAGTGCTTCAAGCCATTACAGACTCTGAGCATCGGTTAATGGGGAAAATTGGGGAGGTCCAGGTGGATCTCTCCATGATCAAGCAGGAGCTTCAAATGTTGCAAGAACGAGTAGGGGAGACTGAACATCGCATCTTGGCTATAGAAGATGCCATGACTCCCTTTTGCAATTAAAAGGGCACACAGAGTACCCCGAAGCCTCCACGTCCGGGCGCACCCCCACGCACACTGATTGCTACGTTTCTGCATTACCAAGACCGGGACAATATCCTTCGTTTGCTTCGACTACGGGGTCCTATGAAAGTAGACAATGCGACCATTTCAGCCTATCCGGACTTTGCAGTCGAGGTCCAAAAAGATAGAGCACAATTTCTCCAGGTGAAGCGGCGCCTCAGGGAGCTCCAGATTCCATACGTGATGATTTTCCCCTCTCGACTAAGAGTGCAGGCACTCACACTTCTTTAAATCTCCTTGGGATGCCATGGACTGGATGGATCAGAGGGGGGGGGGGGGGGGGGCGGGAGACACAGCCCCCTCCGTGAACTTTCGCTGGAGTATATCATATTGTTCCTATAAGAACATTTGATACTGTTTTATAAGTTACGCTGTATCCTTTATTACTTATAGGTAACTGGTTCCATTGTTTGTAGGTAGGTGGTGGGTTGGGGCCTAATCTACTAAGAATGAAGGGTTCTCGCTGTTTATGCTGCTGTATGGGAGTTGCCCGTTCATGGCAAGCTTTAGTGACTAGTCCTTTGGTGTGGTGAGCTGGGGACATTTTTGGTAATTGTTTGTTAGGTAGGGTAAGGTTCCAGTTCGGGATGAGGTATTACTTAGTTTTGAGAGGTAATACAGGGTGGGTTGTGGGGAGGGGAGGTTTACTGGGGCAGTTAATTTGTTGGGGTCCCTTGTGGTCTACTTTCAATGTGAAATGCAAATTCATGTTTAGTATAGTCAGTGTAACATCTTTCTTGAGAACGAGCCTATGGTATGCTACTTCAACTGATATCCTTGAGTCCTGCAAAGATGGTGTGACATTCTTTTGGAGAATATCTTTGGAATACATTGTGTCGTTTGTCCCCTTGGTCATATGCTTTGAGTGTCCCCGTAATGGTGAGTTCACTGAAGATCCTGTCCTGGAATACGAGGGGACTCAATGAAAAACTTAAACGCTCCCTAGTGTTAAATGAGATACACAAGCGTAAAGCTGATATAGTGTGCCTCTTATAGACACACCTGGTGGGAGGCAAGCTTCTTGCCCTTAAAAAACGGTGGGCGGGATTGTTGTACCACTCTTCGCATACTAGTCATTCTAGGGGAGTGTCGGTTTTAATTAGTAAGCAAATTAGATTTACATTGGACAGGGTGCGAACGGATCCTTATGGGAGATTTGTGTTTCTTAAGGGGAAAATTTATTATTTCCCTATCATGATTTTGGCGGTCTATATTCCTCCTCTGTTTCAGAATGAGGTATTGAAAAAGGCTGTAGACTTTATGGCGGCCTCTCCGGATATCCCGGTTATTTGTCTGGGAGATCTTAATAATGTGATGGACAGGGAATTGGACCGCTGGAAGGCCTCTTCTCTCCCGGGTACCTCTTTGCCCACATCCTTTGCTAATTTTATTACAACTATGGGTTTAGTAGATATTTGGAGGCTTAGGAACCCAACCGCCTTGTTCTTTTCCTGCCACACTGCTACCTTCCACACCCTTTCCCGTATAGATTATATTTTCACGGCTGCTTCCCTGGCCCCCTATGTGGAAACAATAGAGTATCTCCCGAAAGGCATATCGGATCACTCTTTATGTCCCTAGTTCTACAGGAGGACCACTCCTTGCGTTTTTGGAGATTTAATCCGTACTGCCTTAGTTTAATGGGTGCGGGGCTGGATCTTGTGGCAGAGTGGGAAGGATATTTTGCAAATAACCTAGGTTCGGTTGGTTCACCTATATTATGGGATGCCTTCAAAGCTGTGGTACGGGGGTCATTAATAGCAACTGTGGCTAGGAAAAATAGGTTTTACAAGAGGCAGGAGATGGCCTTGGAGGGGGAGTGTGGTAGAGCTGAGGCGGAATATATTAGGACTCAGGGGGAGGCAGACAGGGCAAAGTGGTTGAGAGTGCAAAAAGAGTGGACTGATCACCTCTTTGCAAAATCTCGTAGAAGGTTGCTCTTTAACGGCCACTTAAATTACTCTCAGTCGGATGTGGTGGGGTCTTATATGGCCTATTTGGCTAGAGGTAACCAGGACAACCGTTACATTGCTGAAATTCAAGACACTAGTGGGACAAAGTATCACCGGGCACCTGATATAGCTGAAGTCTTTCAACAGTATTTTCAGGGAGTGTACTCTACTACAGTCTCCTTTTCTTGCCATGACCTCAATTTGTATATAGACAATGTTGAACTGCCTAGGCTGTCGGGTGAGGCGTTGGAGATGCTGGAATCCCCTTTCTCTCCCGAGGAGCTGGAAACTGTTCTAGGCTCATTTCCGAACAACAAAACTCCTGGAGTGGATGGTCTCCCAATCGAGGTCTATAAAATATTTAAAGATTTTTTCATCCCTAAGCTCCTAGAACTATATGCCACATTATTTGAGGCCAATGAACTACCACAGTCTATTTCAGAGGCACTTATAGTAGTCATTTATAAATAGGGGAAAAATCTACTTCTCCCTGATTCCTATCGACCCATATCCTTGTTATATGTTGATATTAAGATTTTGGCCAAATTATTATCCCATAGGCTGAACCGTGTAATTTCAACTATTATACACCCGGATCAAACTGTGTTCATGTCGGGGAAATCGACGACTACCAATCTCCGTCGGCTTTTTTATGCAACTGCAGCTTCCCCGTGACGCTGGGGAGGAGGCAGTGGTGGTGTCTCTTGACGCCGCCAAGGCCTTCGACTCGGTGGAGTGGGGATACCTGTGGGAGGTGCTGAGATGGTTTGGATTTGGGCCACGTTTTACTAAATGGTTGAAACTTTTTTATTTCTCACCGGCAGCTAGGGTGTGTCTAAATGGATGCACCACTGAACCATTTCCATTGCAGAGAGGTACAAGGCAGGACTGCCCGCTCTCACCAACCCTCTTTGCTCTTGCCATAGAACCCTTGGCTTGTCTCATTAGGGCGGAAGCTAGAATAGTGGATCTCCCAGCCGGCAAGGGGACTGACAAAATAGCTCTTTACGCCGATGACATGTTATTGTTTCTGGCAAGAGCAGGGGAGTCTCTTACAGCCCTGTTGGAGGTGGTTCAGAAATTTGGGGTTTATTCTGGATTGAAAATCAACTGGGATAAGTCCAGTTTATTTCCACTCCCTGGGCCTCGTACTGTTGTGCTCCCGGATCATTGTCCCCTGGAAGTAACTAATAGGTTTAAGTATTTAGGGGTCTAGATTACGCATAAGGCCTCTGACTATAGCACTCAGAACATTGCTCCTGTAACTAGGTGGTTTCAGGATAAAATGAGCTCATGGCAGAAGATTCCACTCACTTCCATGGGTAGAGTGAATTTAGTTAAAATGTCGGTCCTCCCCAAATACTTATATGTACTTCAGCACTCCCCGGTTCTGCTGCCTCACTCCTCCTTCAGGGTCTAAACTGGGTATCTCCTCTCTTTTGTGTGGGCCAACAAATGCCGTAAGCTATCCTACTCTAATCTGTGTAGAACTAAACAGGCAGGGGGAATGGCCTTCCCCAATTTATGGGCGTATTACCTTGCTGCGCAGTTGGCTCATCTACTCATGTGGCTCGATGATCCAGGAGACGGGCCTTTGGAGAACTTGCTGAGATACTCTGGGGCTGGCACTCTTTCTCCCCTTCAGGTCCTGTTAACTCTGAGAGCCCCTGGTCGGTCCCTTCCAATAGTTCTACAAGCTGTGGGGGTATGGAGAACTTTGCATGTCTTGCTCGGGGTTAAGTCTCATGACCCGAAAACTCCCCTATGGTTCAACCCTTCCCTACCAGAGTTGAGATCCCTGCAGGGTAGGCGGCTTTGGATTCATGCAAGAGTTACAATGTTGGAACATGTATATACCAATAACACCTTTAAAACCTTTCTGCAATTGAGGGATGATTTTCCACTAGGGGCAGTCCATTTTTTTAGGTATCCACAAATTAGACATGCACTGAACGCTCAATTTCTGGGTGAGGTCCCTTTGATTCAGGTGTCTCCTGTATTGGAGCTGAAAAATAGAAGACCTATTTAGTTTCTGTACAGTTCCGTTGGGGACAGGGTGAATAAGGAAGATTTGCCTGCGCTTAGAGAGCGATGGGAGGGGGATGTGGGGACCTTTCAGGAGGAAGAGTGGTTGGAGGCTCTGGCTTGCAGCAAGGCGGCCACCTCGTCGACTAGACATCAGCAGGTCCAATTGTTTGTTCTTCACCGGGCTTATTTGTCTCCACTACGATTGCAAAAAATGGGCCTTAGGGGTGACTCGGAGTGCCCGAAGTGCAGAATGTCAGGTGCAGATTTCTGGCACTTGGTGTGGACGTGTCCTAATATTCAAATATTTTATAGAGAGGTTTGGAGGGCCATTAGTTTTACTTTTCCGGCATTGCCCCCTCTGGGTCCTAAGACTTTCCTGTTTAGGGTTAATCTCACGGAGGAGCATTCCTCAGCTGTGTACCGTTATATCAGTGTCCTGTGCTCGATTGCCTTGACATTAGTGGCTAGGAAATGGATGGCGTCTGAATCCCCGAATTTTAATAATTGAGTCGGGTTGGTAAATGTCACTTTGAATCATGAACGATTCATCCACACCAAGAGAAGATCTCTGGATCGTTTTCATAAAATCTGGGACTTATGAATTGAATCACCGCTGGCCTATATGCAAACTGAGGAGTAGTGCGATTTAGGTTAAGGGGACTATAGTACAAGGTTGCAGCTCATGTGGTGGCACCTCAGAAGGGAGTATAATTGACGGTTTGGGGCTTGTGGCAAAGGGGGTAAACAAGAAAAGGCTGAGGACCTACTATTTTTATCCTGGTTATGACTCGTATCCTTGTAATGTTGTTTGCCTTGACTGTTTGGGTTGATGTTACTGGAGTGTTCTTATATTCATCTGACTATTCTATTCTGTAAGGATTGCTATAGAATCCGACTCTTCATGGACTGTAAGGGATGTATTGTTTTGGAGGGGGAGGGTGTGTGGTTGGAGGGGAGGGGGTCAGGGGGATTAAGTTTTATATGTTATGTTGTTTTTTTTTCATTTTTTTTTGGGAAAAGCTCAATAAAGACGTACAATTAAAAAAAAAAATAGTAGCATGACAGTGACATTTTTATGACATTTTGCTGGGTCATTATTATATTGTGCTAAAATTCTAAAATTTCCACTTTTTAAAAGAGTTGTTCCCGCATTTCTTTGAGTACAGGCAATTGTTACTTTTGGTTTAAATAAAAGGTTACAGGTTCTCTCTTTTGAGCAAATTAACATTGTCACTGCTTTTATTTATTAAATATCTCCACAGAATAAATGCTGCTTAGAGCCCGAAGTCTAACTGGAAAAAGCCGGAGGCCATAAAGCAGAGAGCACACATTAATTTTTTAATCCACGTTAATGCAAAGGAGCATGCTTTTATAGATTCTAAATTATATTTTACCTATCCTTAAAGATGCAGGGGGAAGGGGTTGCCCTATTTATTTATTTATTTTTGCTTAAGAGGCATTCATAGACAGTCTCATCTGTAAAATCCACCTCTTTTATTGCAGTACTAATTTCTTTTGATTTTTAGTCCTAAAGCTTCCATTTCAAGTCCCCATTTATAAATCACAGTTAGTGCTTAGATTTTAAATGAAGTGGTATGTTTATACTTCTTTTACTATTACTATGCTACACCACTCGTTACAGATCTTCAAAACTTTGTGGTGCCCTATAAGCATACAATACGCCCTTTTGAGGCTATAGTTATGTAGGTATGATCCACAACTATATGGGTATATGGGTATATATGATTGAAACCTAAATTAAGCAAGTATTTTTATAGAGATATCAGTTAGATAGCTGAAGCAGGTTGTGTGTCAGATATTGACAACCTGCTGTATAGGGTATGGGTCTGCAGTTAGAAGAGCCCTTTTTCGAAATCACCAAGGAGAAGCAAATGATCAAAATGAAGATGCAGTAGCAAATGGTAAGTATTTATGTAACCTCAACCCTTATCCTAATCTTTACCCTAACCCTCCCCTTCCATTTCCCTAACCCTCCACTTCCTTTACCCTAACTCTTAACCTCTCCTCCTTGCAGCTTGACCCTAAGACTTCCTTCCTCGCAGCATGACAATAAGACTCCCCTCTCCGCAGCCTAAACCTAAGACTCCTCATAGACTACCCTGTAATACTCACCTGTCCAGTCCGGTGTAGTGACAATGCGATGACAGTTTCTGAATTAATGAACGGGTAGTTATACCGAAAATAAATTTGGTATACATATCCATTCATTATTAAAACTTTCTAATCAGTAATATTTTCAAAATAGATACAGCCGAAAATGAGCTTTCCGCTCTCGGTATTTCGAACATAGAATATTTGTTACGGAGAATGCATCCCATTGTATCTATGCCATTGGTACGTCGTTTATATAACACTTTATCTACACAAATGAAATAATTTCACAACATGAAATGCCCTAGATATTTTGCACTTGAAAGAGAGTTATTGTTAAAGGGGTCTGACATGGATTTAAAAATACCAAATATAATATATTGATTTGGTCAGTAGCAGTCCAACATAAATCTCACAGTCATTTACTGACCAAATATTGCAGTGTATGTCAGCAAACTTCTACCCTGTTCCTCAGGCAGTGAGAGACTGGCTGTTTACCCTCAGAGCATTAAAACCACCTCTCACAGGTAACACCTAATCATCCTTACCTCAGCCTGGAAACACTACAGGCCCAGACTGGGTCTGGTGGATGTAACCTATCTTACTTTGCTCTATCCTATCTACAACCACAGCAACCCTTGATGGCTTTTGAGAAAAACTGAATAGGCTGTGAATCCTGTGTGAACCACACTCAGTTATCTAAGTATCTGGATGGGGGACCATTGGGTTGGTAGGTGATTATAGGAAGCATTGGGGAAACCTTATGTAGGTTTTGCTCATTAGAAGAGGACATGAAGAGAAACATGAAGAGAGACCACTAGGCCTGTAGGTAAGGACTAGGCAAGTATGGAAGAAGCACATGTCCTAGCGGTTGAAGTCATAACTGCATGAGAACTCCAGAAAGAACCAGACATAAGAATAGCAGTCCAGAACAGAGAACACTGTGGAACTGGGGAGCAGCATAGTAGTACTGAGGCTTGGCAAGCTGTGAGGGGCAATGCTTGAGGCTGACTAAGCAGCAGGATTAACTGTAACAGGTGACACAGTATCAAATGTTATATATATATAAAATATGTAATCGTGTTTAAAGTATATTACATATTATAACTGCCCAGACATGTGGATAACAACTATGTACAACATGTAAAATTAATGTTTGTTCTTTTCATTGTGGGTGAGCTTTTATAACCCTATTTATTATAATTATAATTAAGAATAAAAATAACTCTGATACCATAGGACTTACCAGGCAACAGGCAACATTCAACAACAGTCTCCTTAACTCGCCCCAGTCCTCGGTCATGGAGCTGTTAAAGTATCTGTGAAGCACTGCACAGATTCAACAGTACTATCGCCGCTAATAGCCTGTATGGTTGTGACAAGCCACCATAAGAAGAAGGCATGACCGCTTGTGCACAGATGGTCTGTGCACCGAAGACCACCCTGTCTCCTTGTCTGTGCAGCTATCATGTTCACATATAAGAAGAGGTGGTAAATGGTGGTGCACAGATCATCTTTCCAGCCAGCAGATATAATCATTTTATTAATTGGAGCTGGTAAAGAATATATTTATTTGGTGGTTAAATGATCGGCACAAACTATGGATATGGAGGGTTAAGGAAGTGTAAACTGACTACGATTATACTCCCTGGGGTAGGTATGGTAAACTGCAGTGGAGTCTTCTTTTCCATTGGAATGCATATGTCTTCAGGGCAGGAAGCACATTCTCTTTTCTTCATGTATTTTTCCTCCCTCCCATATTGTCTTTTGCTTTATTTTTATTTCATCTTGGTTGTACTTGCACTGGTTAGAAAGTTAGCAGTTCTACTTTATTTAATTTTCCTTAGTATAAAAAATATTATTTAGATTTGATGATGGTAAGGTTAGCCCAGGTGGAGGTTGAGCGGATGTGGCACTTATCATAATGTACTCATCCATAAACAGTGGCACACCAAGTGGTAGCCCAATAACCCTCCACAGTGAATATATATTTTTTTTTATTGAAAAAATTGCCAAACATAAAAATTGAAAAAGGGGCATTACTATGTGGGTGCCAGCAAAAAGGATGGTGCCAGTTAAAAACGACCATTGCGTCATGGGTCGAGAGGTGGACCACCACAGAAAAGGGACCCTTTTCTTGCCACACATTGGAATGGCATATTTTATACTGTATATAGTGTGCCATTCTTAAACCTAATATAAACCAGCTATATTATAGTATGTGCCATGTCCAGACTCCTAATATAAATAATTTAGAGTAATTGTTTTAATGCTTGGTTAATTCTCCCTGATGAAGTCCCCTGTTAAATCCTGGATGAAACGCGTTTGGAGATCTTGTTTTTGCCTGAAGTGGTGTGATTTTATAATGTGGATAATTATTCAGATAAGCCTATGTTTAATAGATTTTTTGTACCCATATTTTATATAATTGTATTGGAAATAAATCTTGTGTGAAATTACTACACTAGATTGCCTGTTATGTGCTTTTCTCCCCTATTTATTATTTTGGATGAGAATCCCACCATATAAGGAATCCTGAGCTACAGCAAAGATAACTGTAAAGGCATTATTTTATTGGACGTCTGGTAAGCATATACTATTTTATTACTGGTTCTTCTATCAAATATGAAGCACATGCACTTTATTATTTACTAAGAACTTTTGCACTTTAGGCGCCTTCTGGATCTTCTTCACTTGTGGGGACAACCGGACTCCCTTCCAGGAAGACAGCCCCCGAACAATCGGGTTTTAGAAATATTGAACTTTGAATGTTTTCTAATTGTGGCTGATTTACTGTTTTGGACTATATAACTATTTATGTATTTATTCACTAATATCTCATCATTTTTATATTTCTTTGAATTGTGTTTTAGTATTGGGGTTCATAGCGCCATTGTTTGTTATTATCCACTACACTATTGTAGAGTCATGTTCTATGTATTTTTATCATACTGCAGTATCTGGATGAAACAGTGATATTTTATTAAATATGCATGATAATACAAATATCTATAATACATTGCATATTCAGAAAAGAGGAGGCTTCAGTTTATATAATGCAGCATTTCATATTTTAAAAGATAGATTGTTTGGATAGATCACCTAAATGAGCATTGTGATTTTTATTTGTTCATTTTCTAATATTTTTTCTTGACAAATGATAAATAATTTAATACCCCTTTCACACACAAATCCTTGGTCACACATGGGAGAATGAACGCGGCTTATATCCATGTTGCATCTATTCACACCGCAGCTACAACCCGGGTAAATCTCAGTTTGTAGCCTTTCACACTTTAGCCCTGCCTGCAGAGGCAGACATTGATTCCCCCCCCCACCCCCAATTATGTACTTTTAATAGAACCTGGGTTGAATAACCCAGGTTACCCCTTTCACACTGCAGCATGGCTTAGGCTATAATGGGAATAACACTGGTATTGACCAGGGTAGTTTACATAGGGCTGCAGACCTGGGTTGACCCATTCACACCGACACATGACCAGGGTTATTCCCAGGTTCAAAGCTTGGTGTGATTGCTTTCTGTGTGTGATTCATCTACTTCCTCTTTTTTAAAACATAAGTAAATAGGTGTGGGTCTCCACTGAGAATGGCCCTTTCGAAAGGGACGTTCTCTTTGCTGGGAAATCGATTGCTTTTGCCTCAAAGAGGCAAAGCAATTGATCCTCGAGACACTGAACATGGTGCTCAGAATGTTAAGTATGGAATCTTACCCCAACCCTTTTTTCCCTAATACTTACCCTAACCCTCCCTTCCCCGCAGCCTGACCCAGAGGCAAAACTAGCAAGTTGTGGGTCCATAGCCTAACCCTAAGAATCTTGAGAAAGTGTCAGCCTTGACACGAAACGCGACGCTTAGGACTTTCCAGTACGTTGCAGACTCTGGGATTACTGTCTACAAGGGTGTGCTGTCCCCCTTTCACCCAACACAGCCCTTGGTCCAGCCGCTGTGCCAACGGCGATATCTTTTATTGGAGTCCTCCGTTGTATCATCCATTTGCTGGAGCCGTCTGCGGGGGGCGCGGCTTATACCGAACCTTGGTACACTTTGGACCTTGACGCTGTGCGCTGCTGAGGAGACAGGTGGATGGGTGTACCTTTGGTCGCGCCAGCACTTTGAAAGTGATTGCCATCTGGTTGGATGATCAGGGGGAGTCCAGATTTCAGTTGGAGTTATACATATGCGTATTGTTTGAATATCTCGAACCCACAGGTGACTATAAATATTGCAACACGGGCTGGCCACCCGATACTGCGATTTAACAATTGACGATACATGTGTTAGGAGGAATCACTGTAATAGCCCCACTTCGGTTTGGGAAATTTCCTCTTCAGTTCATCTACATAGTCACCTATATTTACTTCCTACCTACATCTGGATTGAAGATTCTCATTGAATATACCCTCATGTTTGCACTACCCTCTACATTATCCCCAAGTCTGGTCCTTAAATTGACCATCTATTAGATGCACGTACTTAGGTATATTTATCCATTTTATATTTGCATAAGATTTTATGCTTGGATTTATGTATTTTTTGCTACATTCAATTTTGATTAATTATTCTATGTTGCACTGGTGTTGATTAATTTCAGCCATCACTGGTCTTATTGTCCTATTATCTCGATATTACCGATACTTTATTGGAAGAGTTAACTATCTAATAGAGTAAACAGCGCTGTATCTCTCTAGTTAATGAGAGCTTGTGTTTCTATGATTGTTTATTCAGGTTGGGTCCTGATTGTACAGCTGCGTTCCCTATTCGATTTCTAAGTGAAGCGCCGTTTGTTATTATATACTAACCCTAAGAATCCCCTCCCTGCAGCCTGATGCTAACCCTAACCCTAACCCTAACCCTCACCTTCCATTACCTAACCCTAACCCTCCCTTTCCTAGAGCCTAACCCTAACAGTCCCACTAGCCCTAAAAGTCCCTGGAGAGGTTACTCATCTCTCTAGTGGGTTTGTGGTGGGTGGCCGGTGCGACAGGTTTGGTGGCCGGTGGTTCCGAAAATGAATGAGTATGTATGATAATCGGCATACTTACCCATTCTAAAAAAAATCGCAAAAGGCTGCCTATTCGAAATATTGACAGATAAAAATAATTTACTTCTAAAAGACAGTTCTTGTGGTGGTTACTCCCACCGTTCGTAAATGCATCCCTGATATTTATGTGAGGGTAATTACACTTAACTTGAAAACCCCTAAACAGAGTCTATGTTGAAATTAGCAATCCACATATCCTGAACTTCATTTACTTATATTATCTCATCCACAATGAAAATCTTATACATTTCAAAAACAATGTAAGATAGGTAATTAAGTGTGGTTTAGTCTGCCTTAACTGTTTACACCCACACAATTACTGCTATATTCATGTGTTTCTTTGTTCATATGAATGTAATTGCACAAAAATAGGAAATTGATGTCAGAAATGCGGAAAAGGGCTCTTGTTTTGCATATTGACAATTTAGCAGACTAGTAAATGACTTTCAGCATTTGCTCTCTGTCTGAGGTAATGTTTCATTCCTGTTGTGTCTCTGCTATAAAATAGCAACTGCCAGTCATGTGACATTGCATTTATATTGATATTGCTGTTATTTGTACCAGATAAATTGAACTGTGGTTGGAATCATGGAATTGCATTGACCTTATGAACAAGAAATATTTCTTTGAATTCTGAACACATTCTCAAATGGAAAACCAAACTAGTTAACACTGTCATTCCAATTTTTAATAATGTGTATGATGTTTATCATACTCAAGGAACTCATTAGAAAGAAGAGAAATAAAAAAATACAAAGAAAACATCTCTCTCTCTCTCTCTCTCTCTCTCTCTCTCCCTCCCTCATCAAGTGGGCCCTTACAACAGAGAGAACCCACACCTGTACAAAGTATATCAGAAGGCAGAAGACCAAACCACAAAGTGGGATTGAGTGGAGATGCATAAGACAGGATAGGAGTCAACTGACAGGCAGGTAATACCAGACAAGCCTAGGATTCTCCCAGAGGGAAAGCCTTCAAAGCAGGACAGGTGCCCGACAGTAAAGGATGTAAGTGGAATAGCACCACGCAGAGTAGGATGGGATAACTCAAAGCATGTACTACTTAATAAAATTTAGGTGGTACTCAGATGATAATACACAAATCCTGAAAAACAGGAGCACACAGGACTACAAGGAGACACAGACATAGCACTGTGAGCGGATGCACCCTACGCACACATGCACACAGGGAGAAGAGGAACAAGGAAAGTGATAGATAAGGAGTTAAAGTAACTGGAGGAAGAACAAATGGAGATAACCAGTAAAACACAAGAACCCTACAAGGTGTACCAGGCACACAATACATGCCTCTGGTTTTTGTAAGAAGTACAAAACCAGAGATTTTTAACCCAGGTTTTTCCTGGGCGAATTGCTGTGTCAAAAAAAATAAGCTGCGTTATAGGTCCACAAAAACCCTAGAAGTTCCAGGGTCTGACAATTTCACATGTGCCATAAAATTCCTGGGTCTGCCCTTCCTAGCAACTATCAATCAGCCCAAAGATCTCTTATTGGCTGAAAAAAATGAAGGGGTCACCTTTTAATAAACAATGGGACTTAAAAAAAAAAAAAAAGAGGACCTGAAAGGAGACAGACTGCATTTTTTAGTACTTGTAGATCTCCTTTCTGGTCCTTTTGCCTGCAATTCCACTGTTCTCCACTATGAATTTAGTACTTGCATGTCTGCGAGTGGACCAGAAGGTGGACATACAAGTACTAAATTTATAGTGGTGAATACTGGAACTGCAGGCAGACAGACCAGAAAAGTGACCTATAAGTACTAAATAATGCAGTCTGTCTCCTTTCCCTGCATGCTGCTCCTGGCTACAGACCCAGGAAAAACCCTTCTTTTTTGCCGGGTCTGAATCCTAGGTCATTAAATCCAGGTCTACAAAAAAGGAACGTTTCACATCACCACGAAATACCCGGGTATTTGGTGGTGATGTTAAAGGGGTTTAAGCAATTACATGCCTTACTATCAAAAGTGACAGAGTGTAAGTCTCTTCTTTTCTGATCATCACTCTGGATGGGAGGGAGAAGTATTGTGAATTTCAACAAATGGAAGAGAACTGAACTGTTTTTCACTTGTACCCTAATCTCCTTTTGTAAATATTGAATATGCGCTGCCCCCCACAAACCTCAGCACCCAGTGGTGCATCCAGGGGAATTTCTGTTAGCCCAGAAACCCCCCACAATGAATACTTTTTTTTTTTAAATTGGCGAAAAAAAATCCCAAAAAGCGGAAAACTCAAAAAGGGGCAGAGCTTTGTGGGTGCTAGAAAAAAAGGTGTTTGACTTTGCTTAGTTGGATTAAAAGGGGGAATGTCTTCATGGGAAGACAGGAGAACCAACATTGAAGAGGTACCCTATGCCTGCCACTCGGGAGGAATCCCACTCCAGAGCTGGAAACACTATATAGATATACTATATACTAAATTACATGTTATAGGTCTGAGATTAGCTAATACTATAATATAAGGGTATATATTATAGGTCTGGGAATAGCAAATACCACAATATAATGGGATATATTATGGTTTTGGGAATGGAACATTCTATAATATAATGAGACATATCAGGAGTCTGGGAATAAAACATAATATAATATACATAGTAACATAATTAATGGGTTGAAAAAAGACACCAGTCTATCAAGTTCAACCTATATTGAATCTCCTGTGATCCCTATCTTATAACTGAAATTGATCCAGATGAAGCAACCTCCAACCTCTGTTAAAAAAAATTCTAACCATTTCTTAAACATATCGGGCCCGATTCAGACTTAAGATGCTTAAAATAAGAGAGGAAAGTCACTACTGGGCTAAACTATGGTAATTGCAGGGGAGTCATATTTTATCTGTTGCAAACAGTATTAGAATTGAGAGGTGATGTTTCCTAGTTCAAGTCTAAATAACAGTATAATAGTAAAGCTGGTCAGTATCTGTGTACAGTATGCAATTGAAAGATATATCTCTGCATGCAAAGAATACAATTAACTTGACTCCCCCTGAAATCAGCATGGTTTAGCCCAGGAGTGACTTCCTTCTCTTATTTTAAGCACCTTCTTAAGTCTGAATCAGGCCCATCAAGTGAATCTGCCATCACAACCTTCCCAGGCAGTGAATTCCATATCTTGACTGCCCTTACTGTATAAACTAGACAAGAATCACCGGGCACTACCTAAATGATTGGGTGCCTCTTCCCAAGACCTCAAGGGAGGTGCAAAAGAGGAAAAAGAATATATGGGTCAACACAGAGAACAAAATTCTCAAAGGGTCCTCTTATTTAGCACTCTGGGTCTCCCACAATTAGAATAATAGGGGATGAAAATAATTGAGACATAAAACGTAATGATTATTGAGACATAAAACGTAATGATTATTATTTTCATCCCCTATTATTCTAATTGTGGGAGACCCAGAGTGCTAAATAAGAGGACCTTTTGAGAATTTTGCCCCCTGCCCTTACTGTAAACAACTCTTTCCTTTGCTATATGTAAAACTTCCTCTCTGCTAACCTTAGTAGGTGACCCCGTGTCCTGTGTACAGTACTTGGAGTAAAAAGTTCCCATGAAAGTTCTCTGTATTTCTTTCATGACGCCGCGCTAAGCGGCGTCATGTTCTTCATGGTCGCACTTTTTTCTCTGGCCCTGAGCGCCGCTGTAGCCTTGGGCGCACACTCAGAGCCCTTTATTTACATTCTGTTATTGGCTCTCTCATGACTTGAGGGCAGCCAATCAGAAAATGGAGGCTAGCTGCTGCTGTCCAATCTTTGGACAGCAGACTATAACTGCCAGTTATAGCATCTGGATCTCCAGCCTGTGGACTAGCTGTTCTTGTATAGTGCCTTGTGCCATAGGGATTTTTTGAGTGCCCTTATTCATTCCCTTACCTGCCCAGTTTCCTAGTGTTTTACCTTTGCTACCCCAACTGTGTTTTCCATCTGCGTTCACTCTCTCTGTTCCCTGTGTGTTTGCGCATTCTCCCCTTTGGGGGGGATTCGCTGGTTGTTTGGCTGTGTGCCCCTGTCCATTTGCTCCCAGTCCGTCACCGCTTTGTAAGTCAGGCCTAGTCTCTTCTAGTGCCTCTACTCCCGCTATTTTGTTTCCTTCTTATCTTGCCTTTCCTCTGTCTCTCACTGCACTTCCGTTTCTACTCCCGGGTGATACCGCTAGGGGCCGTGGCCTGCTAGGGGTCCTGCAGCCCAGATTATCCCTACCATCAGGGGCTGTAGTGAAGACCTGGCTCTAGTTAGACTCCATGCCCTGGTTGGGTTACCCATAACAGTATTGACCCTTAATGTATTTGTATATAGTAATCATGGACCATATTCATACTAAATAAGCAGCTTCTTCTTAAGTAAGGTCTTTTTACGAAATGACCTACTACGCATGCGTAGTAGGTCATTTACGGAATCTACATACCGGTTAGGTACGTAGAATGCCTCCTTGCGGTCTTTAAAGACCACACAGAGTAGTTTAGTAAGAAGATTGCGCACTAATGCCAACTCATGGAGTGTTTAGCTAGAAGTGGGAGGAGGGAGGAATTTAGATTAACTGGAGAAGCACAGAGAGCCATTCTTCTTCTTATGAAAGAAACTATGCATGGTAAGATAGGGTAACCCTATGGCACTCTTTTTTTTTTAATCTATACATAGGTAAATACTGTATATGCATACACTTGGTTACCACACACACAACATACATGCATGCATTACATATACACATACATTCATACATACATTACACACACACATAACATACATACATACATACATACATACATTACACTACACACACACACACACACATACATACATACATACATACATACATACATACATGAAAAGTTGTAAAGAGTGTAATGTATATTTAACCATACAATGTCTTCCGTTTCATATACTCTCCTGGCTTTCTTGCCAGAGAGTGTAGATTGTTGGTGCATCTTCTGAACGATTTACCAACACTGAAAAGACATTTACAACTTTAATTGAAATCACCTTGACTGTTTATTAACCTCTTACCCTATGCAGATTATATCACATATAGTATATATATATATTGGATACACATGATGGAAATACTGAGTGCTGGATACACATGATGAAAATACTGGGTGCTGGATACACATGATGGGGATACTGGGTGCTGGATACACATGATGGAAATACTGAGTGCTGGATACACATGATGGGAATACTGAGTGCTGGATACACATGATGGAAATACTGAGTGCTGGATACACATGATGGGAATACTGAGTGCTGGATACACATGATGGAAATACTGAGTGCTGGATACACATGATGGGAATACTGAGTGCTGGATACACATGATGGAAATACTGAGTGCTGGATACACATGATGGGAATACTGAGTGCTGGATACACATGATGGAAATACTGAGTGCTGGATACACATGATGAAAATACTGGGTGCTGGATACACATGATGGGGATACTGGGTGCTGGATACACATGATGGAAATACTGAGTGCTGGATACACATGATGGGAATACTGAGTGCTGGATACACATGATGGAAATACTGAGTGCTGGATACACATGATGGGAATACTGAGTGCTGGATACACATGATGGAAATACTGAGTGCTGGATACACATGATGGGAATACTGAGTGCTGGATACACATGATGGAAATACTGAGTGCTGGATACACATGATGGGAATACTGAGTGCTGGATACACATGATGGAAATACTGAGTGCTGGATACACATGATGAAAATACTGGGTGCTGGATACACATGATGGGGATACTGGGTGCTGGATACACATGATGGAAATACTGAGTGCTGGATACACATGATGGGAATACTGAGTGCTGGATACACATGATGGAAATACTGAGTGCTGGATACACATGATGGGAATACTGAGTGCTGGATACACATGATGGAAATACTGAGTGCTGGATACACATGATGGGAATACTGAGTGCTGGATACACATGATGGAAATACTGAGTGCTGGATACACATGATGGGAATACTGAGTGCTGGATACACATGATGGAAATACTGAGTGCTGGATACACATGATGAAAATACTGGGTGCTGGATACACATGATGGGGATACTGGGTGCTGGATACACATGATGGAAATACTGAGTGCTGGATACACATGATGGGAATACTGAGTGCTGGATACACATGATGGAAATACTGAGTGCTGGATACACATGATGGGAATACTGAGTGCTGGATACACATGATGGAAATACTGAGTGCTGGATACACATGATGGGAATACTGAGTGCTGGATACACATGATGGAAATACTGAGTGCTGGATACACATGATGGGAATACTGAGTGCTGGATACACATGATGGAAATACTGAGTGCTGGATACACATGATGAAAATACTGGGTGCTGGATACACATGATGGGGATACTGGGTGCTGGATACACATGATGGAAATACTGAGTGCTGGATACACATGATGGGAATACTGAGTGCTGGATACACATGATGGAAATACTGAGTGCTGGATACACATGATGGGAATACTGAGTGCTGGATACACATGATGGAAATACTGAGTGCTGGATACACATGATGGGAATACTGAGTGCTGGATACACATGATGGAAATACTGAGTGCTGGATACACATGATGGGAATACTGAGTGCTGGATACACATGATGGAAATACTGAGTGCTGGATACACATGATGAAAATACTGGGTGCTGGATACACATGATGGGGATACTGGGTGCTGGATACACATGATGGAAATACTGAGTGCTGGATACACATGATGGGAATACTGAGTGCTGGATACACATGATGGAAATACTGAGTGCTGGATACACATGATGGGAATACTGGGTGCATATAGTGGAGACTTGGACACTATTGTATAGCGGTGACTATGATTTGCGTGAAACACCCATCAAGAATCTTAAGACAACTAGTGAAGCAACATAAGTTCTGTTCTTCTGCTTCAACGACTGCTATGAGTCTTGTGACAATTGCTTTCCACCTTTATATTATAGGAAGGTAACGTAGTGCATTTAGCGATCATTAAGTAACTTTCCAAAAAAAAGGTTAAAACAGGATAATGATTACTGAACTAGTGGAGACTTGGACACTATTGTATAGCGGTGACTATGATTTGCGTGAAACACCCATCAAGAATCTTAAGACAACTAGTGAAGCAACATAGATCAAGTTCTTCTGCTTCAACGACTGCTATGAGTCTTGTGACAATTGCTTTCCACCTTTATATTATAGGAAGGTAACGTAGTGCATTTAGCGATCATTAAGTAACTTTCCAAAAAAAAGGTTAAAACAGGATAATAAAGAGATTACTGAAGATGAATTACAATTAATATGAGTTATCAAATTATTTTCACAATACAAAACAGCATACATAATTATTTCACATGCAATTCTAATTTTCTCACACTGAATATTATATGAAAGCAATTGATATGGACAATCCTGCAAATTAAAGTAGTAGAACATGTTCCAATTCATCAAGTTTAAAAACTGTGTCAGAACTTTAGCAGAAAATCTGTCTTAAATAACACCAATCAGCACACTTGGATATAACAGAACCAATTTTCACTGCTCTTATGCTGCTGAAAGAGTAAGTAGCACAATCCAGTACTGTATATTGGGAATATTGTGCAGTGTTGAAGCTGTATGTGTAGCGATTTTATACACACTAGTTATTTTACAAGACCGTAAATAATGTTTGAATTAATTAGAATTTGCAAATATGTGTACCCACTGGGCAATAGCACGACACCATATCTGAAAATGGGCACCATTTTCTTCCAGGGCAAAGTAATTATGGCATCATCTATCATCATTTAACTTTTATTCCACAAATAGTTTTTTCTGACACTAATCTTATTCCAGTAATCTTGAGATTGTGCTGAGCCTTATAGCTATCATTTTTTTGGCTATATGCCCATTTCTGAATATAGTATATTGGGTTATTTTTTTATATTTATCTCTGATGTTTCTTGGTTTTTCTAGTGTAGTGATTTGCTTGAATAATCATATACGTTATGTATTCTCTATATATCATTCTTTTTATACATTATAATGATGATATTTTTGTCCGTACACAGGCTGTCAGCAGGACTTGCTCCTCAGCACAATGAAATAGTGTTCTGTGTTCCCATAGGGAGAGTCACGGCTTTGTGCTGTGTTATGCTGTTTTTGTTGTATTTTATTCTAATTTGTTTCATTTTGATCTTCAGTAGAGGGAATTAGTCCAGTGGATGTCTTGTATTTTTGATGTGTAGAACAAATATTACTTTGTGTATTTACTTTGTGAATGTACTTTTTCCATGAGAAATCAGGACCTTCTAAATGATCATTCCAGAGTGTAATGCATTGAATATACAGGGCAACACACAACGGTGCACATACCAAGCTTGGCCAGGTGTTTGTACCAGAGAAATTTGAAATGTTAATAGTTTGTTGTCCACCCTTCCCTGAAGAAATCACATATGATGAAAAGCTGAGTTTGAATACCCTGAGATTCTTCTGGGGCACTGGAGTGTCTCGGTATAGTGCAGTCCAGCACTGAACACATTGGATTATTATATCTGCTGTTTAATGTTAATGAGGACATAGAAAGTACCTGGTGGTTTTGGGGCGCTGACTGGAGTTAAACAAATATAGATTTATATTTAACTGTCTTTATTTAAATTCCTAACTCATGGACTAGTCACATACCCAGAAGAGTCTTTTTTGTTGCCTATATTTATTTATTTCCTTGGGTCTTCTATGGATAATGATTCAAATGTTACGGCGACTTATTGTTGACTTTTGTGGCCTCTCCTTATATTATGTTTATACGACCCAAGATTAAATGATTGATTTTACAATATGTGACTTTATTGATTGTAACTACTACTGTTACTGTCATTTACATTGATTATATGTCAGCAGCTAATAAAAATTATATTTTAAATCCTCCTTAGGTAATTTGTATTGTGCTTTATTAAATAATGTGTATACAATTAAATTTGTGTATTGTTTCAAGATGTTGTTAATTAGTATATCTTTAAGGTTCTATCAAAAGCATAAAACAGCAGAGGTTTTGTTTTAATGTTTCCCTCATATACTAATTAATGTCCTCCTATCTGATGCGATAATTCATAAAGACATGTCAAATGGTGTGGTAATTAATTAAATGCCGGTACAGATTGCATCTATAATCACAAAGATTATGATAACAAATAAATGGTCATATATAATAGTAAGTTTAAAATAAAAAGTGCATGACCCTGATATTTTATGGGATATCAAAAGAGATAACTAGTATCTGAGCCTTAGAGTAAATAATAATAACACTTTATAATACATTTATGGAATTATTTGGTATATTGTGCGGGTCTACAGTAAACAAATGAAAATGTAAAAAAATAATAAATATTCTGATTCCGGTTATTATTATTATTATCGTTATAAGGTGTCACAAGGTGTCAGCAGCGCCGTACAAAATACAACAAAATACAGGGCAGGGATGGACAGCATAGTACATAATAAAATACAATATAACTATAAAAATATCACAAAAATACAATAAAGTGAAGCAAGCACAGAACGCAATGAAAAATGCGAGGTGTTAAGCTTGGCAGATCAGGAAGGAGAGGATAGAGCACAGTGAGAGGCTGAGAGACAGCCACCAGGTGTGAATGGGGTAAAAGGGTAGCAGAGGGGGCAAGAGGGTAGGAAGTTGTGGAGGAGGGAACAACACTAGGATGGAGGGCCCTGCACAAGTGAGCTAACACACTAAGTGGGAGGGATGAACTTACAGAAGACATAAGGAGGGGAAGGAAGTGGACTGCTGGTGTGAGCGGAGGAGAGGGGGAAGGAAGGAAAAGAAGGGATAGATGTAGGATGCACTGCAGATGTTAAGTGGAGGAGGGGTAGACTAGCCTGAACAGGCGTGTTTTGAGTTGAGTTTATGGTTACTGTACTTCTCCTGGGCTATATACAAATTTCCTCAATCTACTTTTTAATCTTCCTCTTCCCTATTTACAACCACTTTACTGAGCACTTTTACCATTCAGTTTGGCTGATCCATTGTGTGATAAATAGCATTGAAACCTTGTGAGCAGGGCCCTCTTACACCCACTTCGTCTATCCAACAGTTTTATCTACACAGTCTTATGTTTTATAATGATTGTTAAAATTGTAAAGCACTACATAATTAATTTTAATATTTGCATGCATGGAAAATTTTGCTTTTTCTTACTGCACACAGACTTAGGCTAGGAAACATCACCTCTCAACTCTAATACAGCTTACAACAGATGAAATTACTTCCCCCCCTCACCCTGCAATTTAACATGGTTTGCCCAAGTCTATCTTTCTTCCTCTTATTTTCAAACGCTTTATCAAGTCCTAAGTAATACCCCGTTCAGATTACCACCTAAAAGCCGGTGTTTTCATGAAATTGCCGGGTTTCATGAAAACCCCGGCTTTTTTTGGCA